>CM017897.1:14872551-15032096 GCA_008369825.1 Triplophysa tibetana
CTAAAGACGCCCATCCAACTGCCCATTCGTACATGGGTCACCTCCTTGCATCCCGCCCAAACGAGGTGCTGGCTATTGACTTTACCCTCCTTGAGCCTGCTCAGAATGGCGTAGAGAATGTGCTCGTCATGACGGACGTCTTTTCAAAATTTACACAGGCAATCCCCACTCGAGATCAACGGGCTTCTACGGTGGCGCAGGTGTTGGTGACTGAATGGTTTTATAAATTTGGGGTGCCCAGTCGTCTTCATTCCGATCAGGGGCGAAGCTTTGAGAGCACGTTGGTCCAGCAACTTTGTGGCCTGTACGGCGTTACCAAGTCACGCACTACCCCGTACCACCCTGCTGGCAACGGACAATGTGAACGGTTCAATAGGACCCTGCATAATCTTCTGCGCACGTTGCCCGCAACTAGGAAGAGAGATTGGACAGTTTGCTTACCCCAGCTTCTGTTCTGTTACAATACGACTCCCCATCAATCGACTTGTGAATCTCCATACTTTTTGATGTTTGGTCAGGATCCCAGGCTCCCTGTTGATTTCCTGCTGGGCAGAGTGGGGGACCCCGTAGTGGGAGGAGTACACGATTGGGTTGAGGAGCATAAAGCACGACTTGAGGTGGCTTTTGAGGGGGCCTCATATCGGATGAAGATGGCAGCGGCATCTCGGAAAAGGAGCCATGATCAAAAGATTTGCGATGGTTCTCTAAAGGAGGGGCTGTTGGTGCTGTTACGTGACCATTCCAAGCGAGGCCGTAACAAGATTCAAGATCGCTGGAGTTCTGTGCCGTATCGGATTATGAGAGCCCCGGTAGAGGGAGGAGCCGTATATACTGTAGCCCCAGTACACGATACAACCGCGACAAAGAATGTTCACCGTACCCAGTTGAAAGAGTATGTGACTCGCCAGGGCGTAAAGGCAGGTTTGGATGCGGATAGCCGAGTGGAGGAGGCGCCGCATTCAGAGGAAGATGATCTGGATGACTGCCTGGTCTTGGTCTCCGACCCAACGGCTGTCTTTGCAGGACTCCCATTCAGGAGGTATTGGCCTCTGTGCCTATTCCAACTCAAAGTTTAGGGAACCAAGTGGACAGGGTCCGGGACACCCAGGTCCAGGATGGGAATATGGGCATGAGAAGGACTTTACGGGCCCCGGCTGGCCAACACACCAACCTGTATCGATTGCCTAGGACAGTGCAGGGGAGGGCAGTGGGGGCTGTGAATTCTCAGATGACTGTGCCCAATGTAACTCCGTTTTCATCTTCGAAATAGAGTTGATGGATAGCTGTATATCGTCGGGACGACGATTCAATGGGTGGGGAAGATTGTAGCAGGATGTGGTCTGTTGGTTATGGATACTTCCGCTAGGAGGCGCGAATGGGTGGCCTAAGGCCGAGGCACGTAAGCGACCAGCTGGTTACTAATTATTGCAATCAGCGTGATGATAAAAGCGTAATGCATGCGCCATTGGGAAACGATAGCTGTTCCGAGCCAGCAGCGGATGGTCGAGATTGCGTTCGGGGGATTCGTGAAGTGCGAGTCATTGTCTGCTTATCTTGAACTACCTAGGTAGGAGATGTTTTCTTGTTTGGCATGGGTTGCGTTAGCTATTCGTGATCTTCTTTTGTTATGTTTTGCAGTGGGAGGTCCTAACACCAAACGGCCGTGTCCATAGGTTTGCTCAATGCAGTCGCCAGAGGCGTGTCCTTGTTACAGATCTTAAGGCGGTTTGTTGGGAGCCGTGCGGACCCACACTGTGCTGCTGTTTTGTTCTATTTTGATTTGTTTTAGTTACGTTTTGTTTCTGTTGTTTTGCTTTATATTGGGTTGCGTTGATTTTGTTTTACTGATGCCATCCGAAGTGTTATATGCTGGTTTTCCACATCGTTCCGCTTCCTTTGGATTATGCAATGTTCACGAGATCTAATATATTTTCCTGTTCTACAAGCGGCTCAGGACAGTAGCGCAATTAGTGCCGCGGCCCGTGTAAGAAGCTGGACATATGGTATGGGGTCTTATTCCTTCTTTTGCCGTGATTGAAGTTCGGTGACATACACCTGTGTTTATTAATTTGATTGGGTGAGGCACCGTGGAGTGTGTGGTTTCACCTTAACTATATGAGCAACCTTCTTCGGCCGTTGTCTTCCGTCCGCTACAGACTGGGCTTGCTATGGGAACATTGATCATCTCGCCATTGACTGCGAGTGACTAAAAGGTATCTGTAACTGATTGTTTCATGACTATGTATATGATTTGATTACATTGTATAACTGAGAGGGTGTAACTAGAGTGTACCTGTAACTACTTTGATTGTGTATCAGTGTTTTATGATTACGTGAAAAAGGGACCTGATTAAGCTCTAGAATTGATTATAGGTAACTAAAGGGTATCTGTGAACCAATTTGCTCTGTGTGATGATTATACATATTTGATCTTTTGATTTTACCTGATTGTGCCGTTTTGGCAATTCTTTTAGAATAATAAATTAAAACTTGACTTATACATGTCTCTTCATCCTTCCGGGTCACTGTGAACTTGTGCGCCCTTAGTAGTCTGGGTGCTTATGTCCTGGGGAGATGGTCCCTAGGTGGCGTAGTTGGCTACTTTAAACATTAAGACAAACTGCCCGCCGGTTACACATAAGAGCAATAAAGAGAGCCAGTTCAGTTCATCTTAGCATTTTAGATTTTTTAGATATTGAAGGAAAGGTAAAGATATCAGATGCAAATCTTCAACAGGAACCAAACTGTGTACGCTAAAGTTGATTGCATCAAAAGTGATTTTTACTTGTGCGCCCTTAGTAGTCTGGGTGCTTATGTCCTGGGGAGATGGTCCCTAGGTGGCGTAGTTGGCTACTTTAAACATTAAGACAAACTGCCCGCCGGTTACACATAAGAGCAATAAAGAGAGCCAGTTCAGTTCATCTTAGCATTTTAGATTTTTTAGATATTGAAGGAAAGGTAAAGATATCAGATGCAAATCTTCAACAGGAACCAAACTGTGTACGCTAAAGTTGATTGCATCAAAAGTGATTTTTACTTGTGCGCCCTTAGTAGTCTGGGTGCTTATGTCCTGGGGAGATGGTCCCTAGGTGGCGTAGTTGGCTACTTTAAACATTAAGACAAACTGCCCGCCGGTTACACATAAGAGCAATAAAGAGAGCCAGTTCAGTTCATCTAAGCATTTTAGATTTTTTAGATATTGAAGGAAAGGTAAAGATATCAGATGCAAATCTTCAACAGGAACCAAACTGTGTACGCTAAAGTTGATTGCATCAAAAGTGATTTTTATGGTACTTACACTTTCTCTGTCAGCCTTACTATTTCCCTGCATTTACTGCATTTAAAACCCTCGAAACTGACAAAGGCTACGCTAGACATATGACATGAGGTGCAGTTAACAATAACAGGAGTAGAAGCCATAGCTCACCAGGTTTGAAGAGTAGTTCCGACTTATCAAGGTTGTTCGATGAATCGTAGTTTAAATACTTTAAAGAGAAACAGTTACCACACAAGACAAATAAAAGGCAAGCTGATGCTCCACAGTGTTAACAGAAAGCAAGCTTGAACACAAATGCTATGCTCACGGCATATACATTTTGATTTGGAATCTCCAAATAAATAACAATGACAGGATTACTGACATATCATGATAAGTTCGAGACGACAGTGATAAGTCATGATTATAAAATTCACTTATATTTAAAAAAAGTGAAAGGAAACAAACAAACTGCCGGCAGTATACATTGAAATAATGGTGCTTGTTAGGAATAATTTGGTGTAGGCCCAATTAAATAATAAAGAATCCATAAATCCTATACACTGATCAAAATGATTAACGCAACACTTTTGTTTTAGCACCCAATTTTCATGAGCTGAACTCAAAGATCTTAGACTTTTTCTATGTACACACAAGGTCTATTTCTCTCAAATATTGTTCACAAATCTGTCTAAACCTAGATAGATAATGGCCGAGATAATCCATCTACCTCACAGGTGGTGCATGTAAAGATGCTGATTAGACAGCATGATTATTGCACAGGTGTGCCTTAGGCTGGCCACAATAAAAGGCCACTCTAATATGTGCTGTTTTTCTATATTGGGGGGTCCGAAAAACCAGTCAGTGTCTAGTGTGACCACCATTTGGGAGAAGCATTGTCCAGCAGTAGGCAACAGAAGCACGTCAGTGTTTGTTGGGGTCCGGGGGTAGCATGTGCCATTTGTCTGTCTTGTTGTCATGTCAGTATGAATGCCGAGCACATGGAGACTGGCTGACAGCTCCACGTGTTCACTGTCTCCGTCAAATCATCTCCCATTCCCCTCTAATTATTATCAGTGTCATCACCAGGTGTTAGTCTGTCTTGCGACTTTATAGTCACCTCACTCCCCACAGTTTCCTGTGCAATCGTTGACGTTAGTCAGCTAGTACCCAGCTCCTAATTTTGATCTCTCTTTTGTTTATTACGTCCTTCACCTATTTTTGACGTGTCTTGTCCTGTCGAGTGTTTGAACGTTTTGTTATTTCTTGCTCTATTATTTCATCTAGTCTATTTTTTGTAACCTTTGTTTCTTTGTTTTGGCCAGACGCTTTTCGCCGCCTAAGTTTTTGCTGCCTGTGATTAACAGGGTTTTTTGTTAACACCAGCGCTACCCACTCTTCCAAGTTTTTTTTTGGATCACGTGTCAACCCCAGGACCATCCCCGGAGACTTGGCGACCTTCGTGTCTTCTTCCTGGGAAATCCTGGAATCCATTCCACCGCCAGACCATCTGCACGTGGATCGTGGGAGGTTCGTCCTACCTGGTTCCTCCGTTGGTGGACTGGTGACTTGGTTCCTCATCGATCCATCGTCGCTGCCGTACACTGGGGTCCTTCCCTGTTGGCCTTGTAGTCAGTCGCTACTCTTCAGATCTATCTGCTGGCGCTTCTCCCATTGATCCCTCGGCTGACGCTGGCACACTGGGGTCCTTCCCCTGTTGGCCTTGTAGTCAGTCGCTACCCTTCGGATCTCTCTGCTGGCTTCTCCCATTGATCCCTCGGCTGACGCAGCCATACACTGGGTTCCTTCCCCTGTTGGTCTTGTAGTCAGTCGCTACCCATTTCTCTGTCGGTGCTCCCACTCGTGGACTTACTCACGGAATATCCTGAAATTATTGTTGTATAATAAAGAAATCATGTACCTGCAACTGAATCCTTGCATTTTCAGTACAGTCACTGGCAAGTGTTATTGATTTATATTGTCTTATTGAGGTCTAAACGCAGTGTTGTTGCTTTGTTTACGACCGCCGTACCACGTTTTGAAGTCGCGTTTGTTCACACGCTGGTTTCGCTTGTTTTTGTGAGAGTGTGAAGGCGTGTTCAACGCCAGGTAGGGTATTTAAACTTTGTTCTCGGCCCAGTAATTCGAAGATACATTGTGCAGCTTTAGGCAATAGAAGCGCTTAAGTTTTATTGATTAATATTGTATTATTGAGGTCTAAACGCAGTTTTGTTGCTTTGCTCTCGACTGCCGTGTCAGGTGTTGAAGTCGCGTTTGTTTCGCACGCTGGATTCACTTGTTATTGTGAGAGTGTGAAGGCATGTCCTGCTGCAATCAATCGCATAATTATAATGGGTATTTAAGTGCGATTAACCACCACGTGCATCAGTCGCGTGCAGACCTCATCGCGTGAAGACCAAAGAGTGTAAAGACTATCTACTCTACCTGTGCGACTACACCGAACAAGGACACCGGCAAGGCACTTAAGTATTGCACATTTGTATTACATTTTTGCACTTATATTTATTCTCTTCTGGTTACCTGTTATTCCGTATTCCCAGTTTTGACTGTGTTGTCAAATCCCCACTGTCACTACAACTCGTCAATCACCGGGATTACGTGGAAGAATCTGCACACTCTTTCAGTATCCAAAACTACCTCAATTACATTTCCCATTGGTCTATGGAACTCCCAATCTGCTATAAACAAATCACAGCTATTGTTCAACATTCTGGTTTTTCGCTTTAAGCACATACTGAAACCTGGATCAAACCAGAGGACACTGCCACACCGGCTGCCCTCTCCAATAACTACACTTTCTCCCACAGCCCACACATATCAGGGAAGGGTGGAGGAACTGGTCAACTCATTCCTAACAACTGGAAATTCAAACAGCTTGCATCCTCATTTGACAACATTGCCTTCGAGTTTCATGCCATAACTGTCATCAACCCTGTTAAAACTCATGTTTGAGTGGGAAAGATGACAGAAGCGTTTCCAACTAAAGGAGGTCGGTACTTTGAGACTTCAATATCCACCTTTGAAAAACCTGCAGGCTGCCGACTTCAACAACCTGACTGCATCGTTTGACCTCAAGCGAGTTCCCACATCAGCAACTTATGAGTCTGGTAATCAACTAGATCTTATCTACAGATGCTACTGCTCCACTAATCACCCTTCAGGTCACCACGCTGCACATGTCGGATCATTATCTAATCACTCTTGATCTCGATCTAACTCTCCCAGACACTACACATGCCCCCCCCACTGGTCACACTCAGACCCAATTTACGTACACTCTTTGCCGGACCGACCCTTTTCGAGGCCCGCTTGGAGCGGTGCGGTTAGTTCTGGTTACACTGGATATGGGCAGGAACTGAAACACGCTGTCGTAATCGCCATTCCAGAGCATCTCAAACATGCTCAACAATGGGTGACATGTCCGTAAAGCAGTGTTCTAAGCATACATGATGTTAAACTAAGCAGGACATTCAATGCACAGTCCTGTCTTTTTATTGAGTAGAAAGATAACCATCAAGCTTAGTGTAAGAGGCAAATGAAAAATAGTGTTATTTGTTATAATAAAATGCAGCTAGAGTGGTAAAATGCTGTTTAAAAGGAGGTTCTTAAAACCTTTCTTACACATGCTAAGACTTCAACACTCATCCTACAAAACTCAACAGTGGTGGCTAAAATATTATGCCAATCAAATGTATATCATAACACAATACTATCATTACTTGCAAATTAATGAATATAAAACGTTTTACAACAGCTAGTAAAATGTTATTATTGATATTACACCTTGTTTGAAAATCTACGGTATAAACAAATTGAAGCTTCATTGGAAATCTTACTATGATCACAACAGATAAGGGATCTATCCGTGGGAACATTCCGTGCCTGGCCCCTGCCTCTACCAAATATGCCCGGCTGTAGAACCCAAACCTCGTGAAACGGTGCTAGAATTCACGCATTGAAACAGACATTACCACCAAAACACATGTGACCTATATTACCATAGTCACACACACTGCTTCACTTATATGTAAAGATATAAGCAATTTTTAACATGAACCCGGCCTTAGGGAAATCTGAGGGAACTGTGAAAACGCTATACGTTTTCCTAAAAGAACGCCTCTTTCAGATATAACTCATAAAATCATAAACAGGTGCTGGTCATGTAATTGGAATTTCATCAAAAAGTTGATTTATTTCACTAATTCCATTCCAAAAGTGAAACTTGTATGATTGTATGATTGTAAGATTCATTCCACAAAGACTGATACATTTCAAGTGTTTATTTTCTTTGAATTTTGATGATTATAACTGATAGATCCAACTATGAGATATGGCTTGTAGATCTAAACTTTGAGTCCAGTTTCACTAGATCTCTCTCCGTCAGGAACAAATTAAACCTGGTAATATCAACTCCGTTGTGAGTCAATCCTTTAACCCAACCACAAGGGAGATATAGAGCTGAAGAGAAGAACAGCAGGCTGGAGACGAAGTGATGTTAAATAGACAGACACATGATTTATTGAATAATCTCAGTTGTGTATTGATGCTCAGTCAAGCTCTGTCAAACTTCGTCTGACTAGAAACAGATTTAATTTGTGTTTTTAACCATTCAAGATTACAGTATCAAAACACTGTCTCATGACATTATTATGAACCTTGAGATGGAGACCAACGGATATTCATACCAGTATAAGACTGAATGAATAGAAGTGAATAATAAAATATATGAATGAATACATATGATAGATGAACATTGTAATAAATGGGATAAATGAAATAGAATAATAAAATGAAATAAAACAAGAAACAAGTGTATGTTTCTATCCAGATCTGTCATATCTGACAACTAATGAAAACCCCAAATTCTGTATCTCAGAAAACTTGAATATTACTGAAGACCAGAGATACAAAGAAAGGATACTCAATACTCAGTTGGGGCTCCTTTTGCCTGAATTACTGCAGCAATGGGGTGTGGTATGGAGTCGATCAGTCTATGGCACTGCTCAGGTGTTATTAGAGCCCAGGTTGCTCTGATAGTGGCCTTCAGCTCTTCTGCATTGTTGGATCTGGCAAATCGCATCTTCCTCTTCACAATACCCAATAGATTGTCTATTGGGTTATGGTCAGGCGAGTTTGAGGTCCAATCAAGAAAACGGGGATACCATGGTCCTTAAACCAGGTACTGGTAGCTTTGGAACTGTGTGCAGGTGCAAAGTCCTGTTGGAAAATGAAATCTGCATCTCCATAAAGTTGGTCAGCAGCAGGAGGCATGGAGTGTTCTAAAACTTCCTGGTATACGGCTGTGTTGACCTTGGACCTCAGAAAACACAGTGGACCAACATGACCAGATGCCATGGCACCCCAAACCATCACTCATTTTGGAAACTTTACACTTGACCTCAAGCAACGTGGATTCTGTGCCTCTCCTCTCTTCTTCCAGACTCTGGGACCCTGATTTCCAAAGGAAATGCAAAATTTACTTTCATCAGTGAACATAACTTTGGACCACTCAGCAGCAGTCCAGTCCTTTTTGTCTTTAGCCCAGGCGAGAGACGCTTCTGACGCTGTTAGTTTTCAAGAAGTGGCTTGACACCGGGAATGTGAAAGCAGAAACCCACGTCTTGCATAGGTCTGTGCGTACTGGTTCTTGAGGCACTGATTCCAGCTGCAGTCCACTCTTTGTGAATCTCCCCCACATTTTTGAATGGGTTTTGTTTCACAATCCTCTCCAGGGTGTGGTTATCCCTATTGCTTGTACACTTTTTTTCTGCCACATCTTTCCTTACCTTCGCCTCTCTATTAATGTGCTTGGACACAGAGCTCTGTGAACAGCCAGCCTCTTTTGCAATGACCTTTTGCGTCTTGCCCTCCTTGTGCAAGGTGTCAACGGTCGTCTTTTGGACAACTGTAAAGTCAGCAGTCTTCCCCATGATTGTGTAGCTTACAGAACTTCTTCTTCTTCTTATGTTTTTTTAAGGCGGTTTGGCAAACTATCGAAAAGGTGCATTACCGCCACCTACTGATCTGGAGTGTGGAGAGTACTTAGTTTTGGAAGAGAATTAATTAATTCTTAATTTCTATATTCTATCTATTGTTCCTGTGATTTTTAGGTATTTAAATAATATTTTGTGTACTCTTGATTGCCTTGCACCGTTTCCTAACAATACTTTTAAAGAGATATTATCCACTCCCAACCATCCTAATTCGTGAATTAATTGGGATCTCTACCTTTCATATGCAGGACACTCATTAAGGATATGCCTCACTGTTTCTAATTCTCCACATTTGTCACACTTTCCCGATTCATGCTTACCTATTTTAAAAAGAGTATAGTTTACTGCTGTATGTCCAATTCTTACGCCGGTTTTATCCTGCACGCGTAAGCAGAGCGTGAGCTTCACGTGAGCAGTACCATTTTCCTTTCACACCTGAAGCGTTTACAGTGCGCATTTGAACAGCTTCTTGTTTACAGCATGGGTAAGTTTGCATCCTTTATCTTATTTTACAAAGTATTTTGTTTTGGTTTTCTAGAAGAAGTTAATAAAACTGAATTTCTTAGATTAAACTGGATTTCTTGGATAGCGTGTTGGACGTATTGTAGATAGAAGAAAGGCAATTGCGCTGTATTTGCTGCTGAGGAGATTACTAAAAAGCAGACAACGTAGATTGTGGGTGCAACCAGTCAACCAACACCGGAGAGAACACTCATGAAGTTATTTTATATGACATCAAATAATCTTAAGTTTCTGCTATATATTTTAACCAGTATTTACGTTTCATACATAATATTCAAATCTCCTTTATATGCTTGATTGTACTGTTTGATAGTTAAAGATTGTTTCAAAACGTTTTTATTGATTTACTTTTCCTCTTTGATAAGAAAATAAAATACTTTTTTGTTATTGTTATGTATCATCTGTCAACACAAAATGACATGTGCTATGAAAAAAAAATAATTAGAAGAGAATGACAAGCCTCTTATGTTTATGACAAGCAAAATAGTCAATCTATTTATACAACCTTGACATACATTATTTTTAAACTGAATATTTAGCATCACGATAGGTTCATGTTAGATTTACTAGCATACCAGTATATTAGCAATACCACAACTGTTCACGATGTGTGCTTAAAATGCAAAAGCATATAATAATATAGTGACAACTGATACAAATTTTAATATACAGCTATTTGCTGACAATCGCCAGTGTAAGCTCTGATATTTATTTTTTAAATGTCTTTGAAATTATTGAACTTTTTAAACACGGGGGGCGGGGGGGTTTATAAAAAATAAATTTAAGTGTCACATCATACACTTAAGTGGTATGTGTAAAATATGCTACGCAATGTCTTTAGTCATGTCTTTACTCATTTGTGAGATCGTGTATTGTCGTGTATTGTAGATCGTACCGCATCTGCCACTGCCTCCCATGCTCTTTCTTTTAATTGTATATTCTTGTACATCACATCTCGTGGGTCATAAATAACTTTTAGTTTTTCAACTTCGACGATGAGACGAGAGTCGTCCATTATGTCGTCTTGAAGATCCCCGACTAATTGAAATCGGATACAGTCAGCTGCAATTGTTTATCATGCCTGATGTCAGTATGATATCTGATTCGCTGCCAATATATATATACGTCTGTAAACTTAACAGGACTTGCTAGGACATTTATAAACGTCATTGTGGCTGTTTGGAATACACTAAATGTCATTGACGAACTTTTAAGATGATTTTATCACGTCAATAAATTGCATTTAGGACCTTTACAATGTACTGTCACTTTAATTACGCTTGAGCAGAGCAGCAAAAATAGACTCCGCGCCGAAATGATCGTTGCACTGCTGCTTACGCATATTTCCAACATAGTCCTTAATCTGGAAAAGATGTCTTTCTTTACACCCACCATTCCATAACGTTTGCCATTTCTTACTTACTTCAGATGAAATCACTCTCTTGAATTCATCTTTACTTAAAGCTATTTTAATTTCTACTTGCGGATGGTTTAGTGGTTTCTTTGCTAGCAAGTCTACTTCCTTATTTCCATCCACACCCACATGTGCAGGTACCCATAGGAAATTTAATTCTATTCTTAACTGCTTTATTCTAAACAAACTTTTCTAAAACTTCAAATACTAAGTCTTGCCTAGCTTCAGATTTACCACTTAGTAGACTAGTGAGCGCAGCCATGGAATCACTGCATATCACAGTTCTTTCTGGTTGGACCTCCTCGATCCACTGTAGAGCTAGTATGATAGCTAACAATTCCGTAGTAAAAACTGACACATGCTCTAATAATCTTTTTGCAATTTTTATTTTAAAAGTAGGAATATATTCTGCTGCTGCTGTTCTTCCAGACTCTGGTTCCTTAGACCCATCTCTAAATACCTGTAATACATCATAAAATTCCTTTATTATATACTGTTGAACCACTAATTTAGTTAGTATGTTCATCTCCGGTTCTTTGATTATTTTGGGAATTTGTAAATCTATAAGTGCCATAGGAAACAACCAGGGGGGAATTGTTGGTATAGCAACAGAAGGAGCAATTTCATGGTCTCTCAACTCCAAGCTGTTCACCTCCTTCCTACCTACCCAACCAAAGCTTGTTATTTCTTTTTATCCATATTACCAACAATTTTCCAAAATTACTCTAACTGGATGGTTTTCCAGATGTTCCTTTACACCATACCAGTACCTTATTCTCAACTGGGACCTACGTTGTTCTAGAGGCAATTCTCCCATTTCAACTTGCAAAGAGGCTACCGGAGAAGATCTAAATGCTCCACAGCAAATGCGCAAAGCTTGATTTTATCTTACCTCTATCTTTTTAAGTAATGTTTTGTTTGCAGAACTGTATACTACACAACCATAGTCTATGTTTGATCTTATCACAGTCAAATAAATTCTTTTCAATGACTGACAGCTTGCCCCCCACTCAGCTCCTGACAAGCACCTTAATATATTTATTACTTTTTTGCATTTTTCTATCATTTTCTGAATATGTATTCTGAAATTTAGTTTAGAGTCCATCCACACACCCAGAAATCTTACTACATTAACTTGCTCCAGCTGATAACCATACATTCTGATATTCAAGCTTGGATTGTTTATCTTTTTGAAAAACCTATTACTTGTGTTTTTGCCACAGAAAAACGAAAACCCCAACTATTCGCCCATTTTTCCACCTCATTCACTGCTTTTTGCATTTTACTTTCTACAAATAGAACATTTTCGCCCCCTTTTCCATAGTGCTCCATCATCTGCATATAATGATCTTCCTATTCCAGTATCTACGTTATGATAGATGTCATTAATCATTAAATTAAAAAGAATAGAACTGCTCACACTTCCCTGGGGAGTTCCATTCTCAATTGGAAGAGTCTGAGAAAATGCATTCCCTACTCTTACTTGAATCGTTCCTCCAAACAAGAAACTCAGAATCCAGTTTGCATTTTTCCGTCAGTTCTCAATTTTTCCAATTTCAATAAAAGCCCCTCTTTCCACACCATATAGTACGCTTTTTCTACATCAAAAAAGACTCCCAAAAAGACTTCTCTATTAACCTGAGCCTTTCGAATCTCAGCTTCCAGACATACTATTGAATCCATCGTATTTCTCCCTTTTCTTAATCCACTTTGACATGCTGAAAAAATGTTTGTACTTTCAATCACATATGTCAACCTATTCATAACCATCCGTTCCATATGTAACCAGGTCAAAAGTTACAAAAGTTATCACTGGATTGATTAATCAAAACTCGGTGTTAAGGGACTTGCACTATAACATGTTTCATACAATACGCTAGCCCTTTAAGAAACTGGACCGTGTGACGTTCTGGAAGTGACGCGAGAGTCGCCTGTAAACAGCGCGTTTTCACAACGTGGTTTGAATGCTGCTCATGCGGTCAGAGTCAAAGCCATAAAAGTCTGTGTTACTGTCAGAATAATGGGAAATATGCACAAATATTGACTTGAAAGCCTTCCTTACTATTTTGTTCGTGCAGATGGCTGTGTACAGGGGCGTAGCAAGCTTTTCAAAAGTGTGGGGGATGGATGTGGTTTGTTTGTTAACAATGAAAACGATGAATGTAATGACAGTACTGTACAAAAGGTATAACATACAAGATATAAAAAGCTTCCCATTTAAATGATTGATACTTCCAAAGTATAAAAACACATTCGGAACACACAGAAAATAGGTCTAAACCCGGTTGTGAAAATACACAACCGTAGACTTTCTAATGAATCATAAATACTTTAATAATCCCAGGGGGAAAAGACAGTGGTAAACTTGATAGTGACATGGGTCTGACAGGTGTGTGACTGAGACTGCTAAAGTTTGCTTACTTGCGCCTTGAAAATGGGAGATATATAAAAAATGCCCACACAAAGCTTTTTCTCTGGTGGTATAAATAATATAACAATTTACTGTTTTTCAACATTAAAATAATATACACTTTTCTTTCATAGTTCTTCAACACGTACAATCAAACACAATAGGTAAGTATCCACAAAAGTATTCTGCTAATCAAAAAAAACAATGCTCAAAATATCAAAATCAATAGCACTGCCAATAAACCCATAAATACACTGCTTAACAAGGACAATTTGTCCCTCCTCCTCATCAATTTCATGCCCTCTTCATCACAGTTACTTTTTACATTGCATGCCACATAAATAACCGCATTTAGCTAGCTTCTGAACAATATCCAATTTGCAATTAGCATTAGTCCAAAAATCTAAATATAATTCAGAAAACACTCGACATTATCAACCAAACATTGACAGAACATTTTCCCAAAAACATATCAGGGTTATTTAAAAACCTCGAAAGCATAAATACTCATTCAAAGTAACTGGAAAAGGGAGTCGTACGTAACTATAACAAAAAGTTCCTCAGCACGAGCTGACAGATAAATCTAACACAGCCAATCATCATCCGGTCACTATCAATGCCGGTGTCATGTTTGAGACGGAGGAGAGAGGAAGCAGCCACAGCGAGCGCAGTCACAGAGTTGCCATAGAAACAGAGGAGCGACTGCTGTAAGGCGTTTGTACAAAACTGCGGAAAAACTGCAGACACAGTGCGGGTGTTAAACCCTTTCACCCGGAAAAGTGTCCCCACGGTTGCGACGCCCCTGGCTGTGTATTGTACTGAGTGACTGTGATTTCGGTCGAGACACGTACCCATGTGACGAAATCAGATCGACAATAGATCTCAAAGCGTAAGTGTTTAACTATCATCAATGCCAGTTTATCATTGAGATTATTTTGTTGTGCATGTAGTGATTTTAACATTAAGTGATTGATGGTCATTTTGGTGGATTAAAGAGGGGAGAAGAGAGCTCTGTAGGCCTTTTGTGTCCTCGGGCCGAGTGTGAAGCGACAGAGTGAGTGTTATTAACTGATCACTTCTAAAAAAATGTTTATTACTCATCTACATTTTTTTAGTGTATGTTGTTTGCATCTTTAATTTCTCATTTATCATCTCCGCTGAAATATCATCAATCTCTAGATACTTTTCCGCTGCTTTGATTATAATTCGGACTCTTTCTGTCTGGCTTTCAGTTTGCGCTGAACAATTCACTACTTCAGCCATAAAGGTAACAAATGCAACATTGCTCTTAATCCCAAATTTCTCTTTTGTGTTTTCCTTGACCACTTCCATACAGAACTAGACTGAGAGACCATTTTAGGCAAATTGCAGGTGTTCTAAGTTAAGTTGCTGATTAGAGTTTGGCACCAGGTGTCTTCAATATTGAACCTTTTCACAATATCTAATTTTCTGAGATACTGAATTTGAGGTTTTCATTAGTTGTCTTATAATCATTAAACTTAAAAGAAATAAACACTTGAAATATATCAGTCTGTGTGGAATGAATGTATACATTATACAAGTTTCACTTTTTGAATGGAATTAGTGAAATAAATCAACTTTTGTATAATATTCTAATTATATGACCAGCACCTGTAATCAACTGTGTTTTCCAGTAAATGTACCAAGTCTAGTTTTTTTACCTCAATTCACCGATAGGCTACTGTTCACTGCAGTTAAATGTTTGTGCGTTTTTTTTATCTCAATGGAGTAATATTTCCTTATCTGGAAATAGTGCTGTGTCTCACAGGTTTTGAGCACACAGCCTCTTCCTTTCATTTACCCGCAGCACGCAACTCAGATATGTACAAGTAGATAAAATAATCAGATTAATTCTTCGCAATACTCAGAGTGCCCAAACACAGTTTTTACAAGACCGTTTCAAGATCTGGAAGACGTGCAGATCAAGATGTGGAGGATGTGCAGATTAGAGACACAAGCATGTTAACCAGATACATCTGCAGACACACACAAACGCAAATGAAATCATAACAAAGAGAAAGACATCATCTTGACTTCAGCCAACTGTTTTATGAAATAAAATAACTTAACTTATTTAAAGCTGCGAAAGTATGAATATGAAAAAAATGCCTTTAACAAGTTGCTTTAGTATTTTAAGATACTGTAACTTCCTTTTTTTACAGAGCTCTAGCTGAGCAGGAAGATGCTACATACCACATACATCATGCTGTGAGAAAATAACATTTTTAAGTTAAACAAAGTTCCTCATATCCTCATAAGTTTAATGAAAGCAGTGATAATTATATTCTTGTAATAAAAGATAGGCAGCTGTCATGATCAAGGAAGGGCAGAATTCAAATGCAGCCAGTAGATGCGGGAAAGCAAGGATTTATTAGACAAACACAAAGCAAAAACCAACATGTGGTTAAAACAGGAATGACAGAAATAATAATTACAGGTTGAAGAGGAACATAGACTAACACTTGACATGGACTAACACTAACTAGACTACTGCCTTTAAATTTATTAAATGCCTCAGCATCACTTTCTTTTTATTCACGATTAAATAGAGGAATTAACAAAACGTATCTTAAATGTTTTAGGCTACTAACCTGTAAATAACTATACATTGTTATTATTATTTTATTATTCTAACTATTTATAATTATAATAATATTTATTATAATAATTCTGTGAAAAACAATTAAGTTATAATTACATTTAAAACACACTATGTTATTACTGTTTTTTATGCTGGGATAAATACAATGCAGGTGTGATGACACAAAAAAAATAATGATTCGAAAATAATACAAATTTAGCTTATAGCTAAAAAATATACTTTTATCATATGCATAACCAGCACGAGACCCTGGGCACCAGCCACCATAGTCAAATGTTTCCCGGAAGCTAGAGCGCCTGACATCAAGTCAAAATTAAATGTGCTGTCTAAGCGTAAATTCAGAATGTTATTCAGGCCGGCACAAATGATGTTAGACTCCATCAATCGGAGATCATGTGTGAGCTCGCAAGCAGGTTGTCAGACACTGTAATATTCTCTGGCTAAATGCTAAAATTTGACTCTCTAGGCCCCAGGTCAGGGAGCAGACAGAATGATTTAACCAACTGTCTGCTTGCCGTCTCATGTCGCAGAATACACAAAATGTACAACATGATATGATCCCTTCTCCCAATCATCATAAAATAGAGACTGTGTCTGTCCCCCGGATTATAAAACATAAGATAATGCATAAACCTCTTGAAATTAGTTTAATAAATGTCAAACATTAACAAATCAAACATGAACAAAATACAGATAATCAACTGTACCACTCGAATATGCTAAATATTACATCTCTCTCTAATAAAGCACTTTTTGTTAACGATATGATAACAGATCATAAAATAGACCTGCTCTGTTTGACAAACATAGCTAAAACCAGATGATTATATTACTTTATATGAATCTGTCCCCCAAGATTATTATTATAAACACGAGCCTCGTCTAAAAGGTAGAGGGAGAGGTACCGCTGCACTTTACAATAATTATTTTAGCATCTCCCAGAACGTTTAATTTTAAATACAATTCCTTTAAAGTCATGGTACTTCACGTATAAACACCTAATACTAAGGACAAAACATTTTTAACTTGATTCTAGCTATTGTATTTAGGCCTCCAGGGCACTACACAGATTTTATTAATGGATTTGGTGGATTCTTATCAGAACTAGTACTGGCCGCAGATAGAGTCCTTGTCGTTGGTGACTTTAACATCTATGTAGATACCAAACAGATGCCTAAGGAATGACCTTCAAAGATACTCTTGACTCCATGGGCGTTATTCAACATGTGTCAGGACCCACTCAGGTTCATAATCATACATTAGATTTAACACTGTCTTACGGTATAAATGTGGACGACGTTAAAATAATCAGGATAGATCAGGATGAACTGTCTAAAATCATTAGATCATCTAAATCAACAACCTGCATGCTAGACCCTACACCTACAAAACTACTGAAAGAGATGCTCCCAGAAATTATATATCCTCTTCTTAGTATTATTAACTCATCTCTGACATAAGGACATGTGCCTTGAGAATATGAGGTGGCTGTTATAAGGCAAAAAAAAACAACTCGACTTTAGAGATCTAGAGAATTACAGGCCTATATCGAATCTACCTTTCATACCTAAAGTTCTGGACAAAGTATATTCAACTCAATTGTGCTCCTTCCTCCAAAGGAATGACATTAATGAAGAATTCCAATCTGGATTTCGAGCATCTCACAGTACAATGACTGCTTTGATCAGAGTTTCAAATTATCTGCTTTTTGAGTCTGACCGAGGTAGTATTTCGTTATTGGTGCTGCTAGACCTCAGTGCTGCATTTGACACCATTGACCACACCATACTCCTACATAGACTTGAAAATTACGTCGGCATTAACGGAATAGCATTGAAATGGTTTAAGTCTTATTTATCCAAATGTTTTCAATTTGTTGCAAGAGACAATGAGGTGTCACGAAAATCGCAAGTCCAGTATGGTGTCCCAACAGGGATCAGTCCACGGCCTCTGCTTTTCGCATATACATGCTATCTCTAGGAGATATAATAAAGCTACACAGAATTAGCTTTCACTGTTATTCTGATGATACTCAACTTTATAATTCCTCAAAGCCTCATGAAACACAGCAGTTCCATCGAATAATGGAATGCATAGTCGATATAAAAAACTGGATGAGTAACATTTTCTTACTACTGAACTCGGACAAACAGAAGTGTTACTTATTGCTCCGAAAACCACCGTACGTAACAACTAAGAATACTGCTTAACTATTGTGGGATGCTCCATAAAACCCTCATCGTAAGCTAAGAATTTTGGCGTTCTATTCGAAATTAATCCGTCATTTGAGAGCCTTGTCGCCAACACCTGTAAAATTGTGTTTTTCCATTTTAGGTAAATATCTAAACTACATCGTATGCTGTCACTGTCAGATGCAGAGAAGTTAATTCATGCATTCATGACATCAAGACTAGATTAGTGTAAGGAACTGTTAGGTGGTTGCACTGCAGGGTTATTACGAAAACCTCAACTGGTCCAAAAAGCGGCAGCTCGAGTTCTTACACGTACAAAAAAGTATGAGCATATTAGCCCGGTTCTGTCAACCTTGCACTGGTTACCTATAAAGGATCGCATTAACTTTAAGATCTTGCTCATTACCTATAAAGCCCTACATGGTTTAGCTCTGCAGTATTTGAGCGAAATTCTATTGTATTACAGTCCTCCATGTGCATTACGCTCTCAGGCATCCTGTCAGTTGGGAATAGTCAAGTGCAGTTGGTAGATCCTGTTGTTATCTATCGCCTAAACTTTGGAATATTCTTACCTGCACTGTCTGGGAAGCAGACACACTGTCAGTTTAAATCTGGACTAAAGACGCATCTTTTTAATCTTGCATACACTACACCTCCATTATATAAATACTCTGAGTGTTTAGGCTCCAATAGTTAGATCAACCGGAACCAGCAACACTTCAAACAACAACTGATATACTTGTTTAATCAAAGAGTGCAGAACAGTACTCTACTCTCAGCCAGTTTTCTCTCATTGTTCCAAGGTTACAGTAGGATGCAGTTCATGCCCAGACCTGATGGCAGTGCAGAGAATGGGAAGCGGTGACTTGACAAGAGCTGAGGTGATAGAGCTGGATAAAGGACTTTTTACACGACTTCACTACAACATTTCAAATGCTATTAGATTATTAATGATAATCTTAAACCTATAATTTACTTTTTTAAGTTTATTTATTTTTAAATTAGCCTTGTCGTGCAAGCACTGTCGAGCTTGTGCAGAGGCAGCAGCTTTTGCCAGACGGGAACTGGAATCCCCTGATTGAGACTGGGTTCTCCTGAGTTTTTTTTCTTCTCGATTGGAGTTGTGGATTCCTCGCCACTGTTTGCATACTGTTTTGCCCTTTTTGCCTGGCTGGGGGGGCTGCTTCAGAATTCAGAAGTTTTACTTAATTATTATTGCATATTGAAATTTATAGTCAGCTTAATATTTGACCTGTGTTTCTCTCTCCTTCATCTTAAATGTGTGCTTTCACTGTGAGTGCACGCGTGTCTGTCTGTGTTGATGTGTGTGTGTCTGTGTTGATGTGTGTAAGTATGTCTTCATATTGTGTGTGTGAAGTGTTTGTATGTGGGTATGTCTGTCTTCTGTGTTTTCACCTTTTCTTGTTTTTACAGGCATATTTCTTATTTTGCTTTTAGTCAATATGTCTCAATGGAAACAATGGAAACAATGGAAATTGTACAAAAGCGCTATATAAATAAATTTGACTTGAGCTGGGACAAGGAGGTAAGTGGCGTAACGTAGGCTGAGACCCGTGACTCTTCTTGGTCCACGGCGAACCTGACGACGTAAAGGGCGCAGGCGTGAGGGGTTGCTGGAGGCAGCCGCAGAAAACTGGCTAGTTCCACCTCACCGAAATCCAAACGGGGCGCTTCCAAAAGGAACTCCAGAGCATATTACGGTGTCATTCAGACGCATAAATCATCCATGACCTTTGGTTTTTGCCTGCTGGGTTCTTTTATGACTTGTTTGTTCTCTCAGAATTTGGGAAGGACTGAACCCAAACGCAGGCAGTAGATGCTGGAAAACAAGGATATATTAGACAAACACAAAGCAAAAACCCACAAGGGGTAAAAGAGGAATGACAGAAATAATAATTAAGGGTTAAAACAGGAACATAGACTAACTAAACTAACTCTTGACATGGACTTACACTTACTTACTTACTTTCTTTCTTTAACACGTCTAGGGGGATAAGAACAGGAAAAAGATAAAGAATTTCATAAGACATATAATACACACGCTAGGAATACAATACAAACAAGCACAAGACAGAAAGTACAAGGGCAATAAATAGGAAACTAAATCAAGCAGGAAACCAGTGAGGGGAACGAAACCATAACAAGATAATTAACGAGGTAACGAGAGGGCTGGACAAAGACGAGACCGGAGAGAAAGCAAATTATGTTCTGACAGACAATAATGTGTTTGTCTCCACACAAAACATATGGTACTGTCATGACCCTGCCCCAAGATTATAATTTTTTTTTTACTTAATTATAATGTTTCTGACTATCGTTCTAAACTGACTAGATTTGTTAACGGATCCATCCTTCCATTGCTGCTACCTCCATCTGGTCACAGGCCTCCTCCATGGCTTGGATAAGGGGTACCTCAGCCAAGAGACGGAGATCATATACCTTCCACCGCCATGCCGAGAAAAATTATTCTATAGGGTTGAGGAATGGAGAGTATGGTGGAAGATATTGGACGGTGAAATGTGGATGTTGCTGAAACCAGTTCTGAATCAGAGCAGAGCGGTGGAAAGACACATTGTCCCAGACAAAAATGTATTGCATATGATCGATTTGATTTGCTGCTGTTATGTTGTGCAATTGGTCCAAGAATGTAAGTATGAGTGCTGTGTAGTAAGGGCCCATATGGGCATGCCCGTGGAGGACCCCATTCTGTGTAATGGCTGATAAATTTGCTTCATTTGAATATGTTTTTTTAGGATGCGTGCCAGTGTTGATGTTGAGACCTGGGGCCCGTTCTTCGTACGTCGCTAACTCGGTTAGCTGGATTTGATTGTTGACGATTTGGCATGATCTTGGATTGTTTGGTTCTTGGACGCTCATCCTAGACTTGCTGTCATAGCAACAGGTCCGTAAGCTTGAACCTGCTCGGGAGCAGGCTTACTTCATGTAAACAGGATTAGATTGCGGCTTTATAAGCGTAGGTGATATGGAAAGTCTTTCGCAGACATGTCTCGTCCGTTTTTACGTCAGGAATCCGTTGCTGAAGGTTCCAGAATAATTCGAAGAGCTTTTCGAATTATTCGCGTTTTGCGAGATCGACAGGATCCTTTTGCGCAGCGCGATAATCTAATGATTTAATGATATCGTTTTTCTCGGGAGGGTGTAATCTACATTATCAACTTGTTGGAGCCACACGGTAAATGTTCGACTCGTTGGAGTCGGGCTTTAACAACTGTACAAACAGTTTGTAAAGCTTTGCGATTCTTTGCGAGTGGCACTTTCCTTTACACTATTGGAGATGCAGAAAACATGGGTAAAAGTGCTGTATGTCGTGCCATTCGCAAAGTTTATCTGTCACTCAAACAGTTTTTAGGGGGCTTTGTGGTATTTCCAAGCCACTTAAGACCACGGGCTGTGAAGCAGATTATTTTTGCCATTGCAGGTACATTATAATTGTTAATGAAGATCATGGAATCATGATCATGCCAAAAAGTAGCCTAGGACTTACAGTATTTGTTCCTCAGGCTTCCCTAACGTTATTGGTGCCATAGACTGCACACAGGTCCCCATCAAGGCCCCACCTGGTCCAAATGAAGGGGATTTTTTGAACCGAAAGGGATTTCACAGTGTAAATGTGCAAGTAAATTACTATTACAATTATTAATATTCCAGATAAGCAATAAATAAATAAAAGTAATGTTATCAAAAAATATGCAGTTGACTGATTACAAATATTTTAGATGGTGTGCGACTCCATGTTTCACATTACAAATGTGGAAGCCACATGGCCTGGTTTTGTGCATGACTCCAGGATTTTCAGAGAGTCACATTTATGCACATTATTTGAACGTGGTAAGGAAAAATTATTTAAAACTCACTGTATTACATAATTTTATTCTGAGCCTAACAAAACTGCATTTTTCATGACGCCATTCCCCGACCCAAACCCTGGACCACAAACCCGTTACAATGCAGCTCTAGCCAGGACAAGGCCACGCATTGAAATGACCTTTGGCCAACTAAAGGGAAGATTTCAGTGTCTTAAGGGTCTGAGGGTTGCACCTGACAGGGCCTGTGACATTATTGTTGCATTTGCCATCTTCCACAATATTGCCACCATCAGAAAGGAGAGGACCCCTGTGGTGGAGGTGCAGCCTGATGATGACCTATGGCCAGTGCACTTGGACCAACCTAGTGGCAGAGCTGCACGGGACAGAATTGTGGAACACCATTTTATGAATAATTTTTTTTACACATGCACTTTCATTAAATGAATAATAGAAGACAAGACAACATGCTTAGTTCATGGAGTTTTATTTCAATTATTGTTTCTCAAGAAAAGCCAGTGATGGTCATCTTTTGCCTGCCATAAGATATTTTGCTATCCAAGGGCAGCAATAGTGCTCTGTGAGAACAATAGTGTTTTAGCAATTACTCTGAAGTTCCTTTTGAAGCAACTCAATCTCTAGTGCCAGTTTTTTCTTCTTTAAGGTGTCAAGTTCAATTTCTCCCCTTAATTTTTGTTTTTTTTTAAGAGCAAAATACTCCATTTTATGTTGAAGATTCCGTTTATATAGGGTACGGATATCCCCCTGTGCCGTTAAAAAAAGAAAAAAGAAAACACAAGCCTCATGCAACAGAAAAAGGAAAAGTAGTCTGCCCACCTCTGTATCACTTTGTGCTGTAGGCCTGTCTGTAGGCGTTTCCTCCTGCAACTCATATTGCAGTCAGAAATAATATGTATACACCTATAAATTAAATAAAGTTATTTGTGCACTTACAAGTACTTCCTCCAAAGGACAGTCATCTGAGAGGGTTTCTTCACTGTCCTGTGCAAAAGAAAAATGGGTATTACAAAGTGTTGCACTTTCTTTCCTTTTGATGTAAAGTTAGAAATGTCCACTTACTGCACGTATTTCAGACACCACTTTCCTGGGAACAGGTAAATTGTTGCTGTATTATGTAAAACTACACAAAAGAGGAGAACTCAATGGCATTACAATACACTAGGAGAAAATATGATCAATAACATATTGCAAAATATTTTACATTTGTTATGCAGCTTTCACCTTAACAACTCAAAGCAATTGACTCAATATTTATCTGTTGAAATGACTGTACAAGCCATTTGGATTATAGACATAATTTAACGCAGCAACAAATTATTTACGAAAATTGAAATATATATGAAATATGAAATTATTAAAATAAGACTATATACTGTAATAATAAGTGATATAACCATAACATGGAACACTTACGCATTTAATTTGTCTGCTACTTTTTCCAGCCCTCTCCCCTGGCGTTTTAATTATTTTTTCAAATTATTTCTGGAAGCAAACCCTTCCAGTAATAATTCTTGCTCTGCTACGTTGAAAAACTCAGCGCGCTCTTTTGCCATTGTGTGCAGCCAATAGCAGCGCTGCTGATCAATGTTTCTACTATCGATACATACCCCCTTTTAAACAAGCGCATGAACGCGCAATTATCTCAGATGACTCAATCCAGCTATACTAATCGTATCCGGCAGGTGTGTTCGAAGAACCCAATTAGCCGGATCTTGATTAGCACGATGATATCATCTTGGATGTGTCATTTGATCTCGGATGTAATAAGCGACGTACGAAGAACGGGCCCCTGATGGATATCGTTGAAACTGGGGTGGTTATTGACAATGTTAGCTTGGAGCTGATTGATGAACTCACCTGCTACTTTTTATAGTGCTAATACACCTGATTGGTGTGTCTACAATTAAGCAAACAAGTGTTTGCAGACCTGATGACTGTGTTGAACCAATTGGTTGGACGGTGCGGTAATTTGACAGTCAGTGCTTTGGTATTGCAAGGAAGTGACTTCATGATAGATTTTTGTGTGTAATGTATGTTAAGTGTGTTTAGTGTTTTGTAAATCACTGTGTGTAGAGTTTTGCAACAAGTGTGAGGTTGACAATGTGCTTATAGTTGTCCAAATATGGTCTGAAGCTTTGCTTCTTGAGTGTAAGGTTTTGCTAATAGTGTACTTCTTTTAATTTTAGTGTGTAAGCGATCCAAAAAAACTGCTTTCTTCACATAGGATTGAGGGTCGGGAACGACAAGGAGGAAGGGGGCCCATATTCACACAAGAACAAGAGAGAGATAATAAACATGGTTTTGGCCAATAATGCTATTAGGCTCAGAGAACTACAAGCAGACATTATCGGTGACAATGCCATTTTCAATAATGTCCATCAGGTCTCTGTCAACACTGGCACGCATGCTGAAAAGACATCAGGTTCAAATTAAACAACTTTATCGAGTGCCTTTTGAGTGGAATTCAGAGAGGGTTAAACAGCTGCGGCATGAGTATCTGGAGGTTTGTATTGTTCACTTTAGCACTGTGATGTTGCATACTCAACACATTACTTTTTTACATTGACTTTATATACTGTATATTGATGAGGCAGGGTTCAACCTCACAAGAGCAAGAAGGAGAGTCAGAAGTATCATTGGCCACAGGGCTATCATCAATGTCCCAGGGCAACGCCCTTTGCGCTGCCATTGCACAGCGTGGGGTTCTCCTCCATCATGGCAATATGGGACCTTACAACAAACCTAACATTCTCGCATTTTTGGACCGATTGCACCACATCATCACAGCAGGTAATGAAATGTACCAGATACAATACACTGTCATCTGGGACAATGTGTCATTCCACCGCACTGCTTTGGTCCAGAACTGGTTTCAACACAATCCACAGTACTATACCTTCCACCATACTCTCTGTTTCTAAACCCTTTCGACGAGTTTTTCTCTGCGTGGCGGTGGAAGGTTCACGATCATTTAGCTGTGCAAGGATGGATTCGACATTCAAGACAGTTCTTCCCAGAGTCTCTTGCTAATGAGGATATCGCTTGTGATGTTGATGAAATTCTCTG
The DNA here is from genome assembly GCA_008369825.1 of Triplophysa tibetana. Taxonomy (NCBI): domain Eukaryota; kingdom Metazoa; phylum Chordata; class Actinopteri; order Cypriniformes; family Nemacheilidae; genus Triplophysa; species Triplophysa tibetana. The sequence continues at coordinate 14,897,915 of CM017897.1, forward strand.
GCCAGATCCAGCTAGGCGAAGAGATAATCTATAGTATGTTTACTGTAGTATTTTCTGTACATTATTGTAAGTTTTTTTCAGATAATTTTGTATGTTTGTTGTTGATGTTGTTTACTGTAATTGTAACCTGTACTAGATATAGTATTTTACGTTTGACTGTTGTTTGCTGAGCTATCAGTGTAATGCACTCTACTGTAGTAGCATGAGAAGTGGGACATGTTTTGTTGTGATTCTTCATGTTTACTGATTTGGGTATATGGAGAGAAATCAATGATATTTTCCTCAACCTGCAGCATTGGTCTTGTGTAGTGTTTGGTGAACTATTGCATAGTTGCACTTTCTCTGTGTACTTCATTTACATTACTCTAATCACTGAGAATTAGACTTTCTAAAAGCGTTTGTGTTTACTGTTTTGAGAATACGAGGCATAACTTCAAGAAATGTGTTTAAGCAATCGAGAAAAAACGTAACATAAACTAAGATTGACAAGGAAAACCTCTATTGTGCATTGCTAGCCATATCACCTAATGCATTTCAGAATGTTAACTAATAGCACCTTATTGTTAAGTGTTACCAACAATATACATCCTCACCAAGTCCCCAATTTAGAGAAAGATTGAGAGAGCAAGAGAGATGAAGAAATGTTTTCGTTGTGCATAGCAAAATGGCGTAAGTTTAACATATGAATGATTTTTTTAACTTATTGTATAGGGTTTTGACAATTATTTACTGAAAGCAGAATGCAATTAAACGGTGAATGCTGTAAGTCACTAAAACATTAAATGGTTAGAAAGGAAGATGCATGACACCCACATGAAGATGACAGGAAACTGAAGTTAAGAGATAAACATTAACGGCCGGTCCAGACATAATCCGTGTCCAGTACGTATTCGGTGCGTAGAGCAACATGTAGGCAGTACAAATCCGTCCTGTGCTATTGTGCGTCCACACATACTACGTAATGCGCGCTAGCGGTCCGCGTCTTCTGTGTGATTCAGTCAACAATAGGTAACTAACTTCCCAATGTTTGAAAGTTGTATTAACCTAGCCTATTAAAAGAGTTTCAGAATAAGTTGCCATCCATTCTAGTGGCCGGTGAAACTGCCTCCTACGCCTTTTCTTTCACATTCAGTTCTTTATATAAATAGTCCTGAGGGTCATAGAGCTCTTTGTACTCTTATATTTCGATAATTAGCTGCGTGTCATCCATCGCGCTACCGTCTTGTTCTTTTTGGACCACCTGCATGTCATGTGATTGTCACTATCTGCATGCACCAATAAAAACACTGTAGGAAATCGGTACTACACAAAATTTTAATCTGATTTAATGTTTTTAAAATTCCTGGTAACCGTTTTGCTTTTATTGCTTAATTAAACAAATAACATAAGTAAAATAGGTAGAACACTTAATTTATATCCATTTATGGTGAAATTGCTGCATTTCTGTGCCAATTCCTCTTAATTTTGAGCATAATACTATAACAGATCTAATCCGTTAACATGGGTAGGCGAAAAAATGCGGACCGCATACGCACATGGAGTATGTGTGATCCGGCAGTTAAGTCAAAAACTAAAGTCACACAGTCACTGTAGTGTCAACTGTAGCCTAAGTTGTTTACTTTATCCAGGAAATCCAGTTAACAGGCACTAGGTCACAACACTGTAGATCTCTCTTCATCACGAATATGAGTTTGCCCTTTACTCAAAGATTGTGAAACATTGTTATGAATTAACACCTCTTGTCATATAGGGCCTCACATACAAGCCATCTGACTTGTGCATAACCACAGCCTTCAAGGCCCCGGAACAAAAGGAGCAGTGACCTAGTTTCTTTGTATGCCAAAAGTTAGTTGATGGACAGCAACCAACAGCCTCTGCTGTGTCTCATATTTTCGGTGACAACCTCATAAATATGTCCCTTAGAGTCTGCCATAGAATAAAATAGCAGACTCACAAAACTTTATCAAAAAGCTATTTTTTCACTCTATCTTCTTCACATTTTTCACATCACATATGAAAATGCGGACATATACACTGTTTGTATTAGGGAAGGTTCACATCTCAGAAAATGTCATTATGACTTGGAGCATTGGGATCGTGAGACGAGGGCAACATGTTTATTTTTTATGAAAATCTCAAATTCAAACAAAATCCATATTTTTCCTGTAGCTCAAATGTGATTGTCATGTGATTAGCTGCTGCTCCATTGGTGTCATGTCTTGCGCTTAAAAAACTGGTGCAGGCCAAAAGCCTGTGGAAAATGACAATACAACCCCCTTATATCGAACCCCCCAACCCCGGCGTATGGCTATCATCTTTTTCACCTCTTCCGAGTTTGTAGGTATGTTATTTACTCTTGCCATCCGAAATGATGATGACCATTTTTCTTGAGTGGACAATAAAGAAAATTTAAAGGTAAATCCCCAAGCCTCTGTGCTTCATATAATGGATGTGTTAGTTAGTGTGGGTGCAGGTGCACATTAAGCAGACATCTGTCATCCGGTCAAAGACGAAGTATATATTAATATCTTGATGCTTTACAGTCCTGAGTCGGTTTATATATATATATATATATATATAATGATCAGTTAGAAGGTGAACTGAACTTAATTACGTTAATCTATTTTATACATGCATGTGGATACATTTATACACATAGTAATCGACTCGGGACACTGATACAATGATTTTTGTCATAAAATAAAAATTCCTCATTTTGAGCCAAACAATGTATTTTTGGCTTTTACTAAAAATGTTCCCGTGCTACTTAAGACTGGTTTTGTGATCCAGGGTCACATATATCCAACTCAAGCATGATCCAAGCGACACCTGATGATATATTGATCTTTTGGGAAGGAAATTGATCGTTATTTGCAATTAACTTAACGTCATTTACAAAATTATGAGAACTGAACGGTACTTGCCGACAAAACTCAATAGACAATGATAATCCAATATACACTTTAATACAAACCAAGATGATTAAGATAAAGAACATGCACAAAACCATAAACACGAACAATACTGGACAAATAGTAAATTCAATGAATGAGTATATTCATCCTGTTATGTCTAACTGAGGAGGGAGGGGGCTCTTGAGGGGGACGTGGAACAGGATATAAGCCATGGTGAAGGCAGGCAGATGACCATGGAGGATAGATGGAGGAAGGAGCCAGTGCAGAAACAGGTAAAACCAGGGTGGCGATGACGGAGGAGGGTGCCAGGAGGGAGTAGGGGGAGCAAGGTGGGACCCAGACCCCAGCCAGGAAGGCAACCCGCGGTGGAGCCTATGGAGGGAGGAGCCATGGAGGAGGAGATGGCCGACTGACGAAGGCGGAGCAGTTTGAGGTGGAGCAGGTGGAGCTAGAGGCGGAGAGCCGATGAGCCAGGGTGACAGCGAGGATTCAGAGGCCCAGGTAACTCACCACCACCCACTCCAGAAAAAATTCGGCAAAGATCCCCCAGGACCATTTCCGAATAGTCTCGCATACCCAGACCCATACTGAAGGTCTGGAACTTAATGCCGCTTTCTTTGGAAAGGCCTGATCAAGAGGCGGTATGACTGACAGCCGTATCATGTTTTGTTTTGTGCCCGCGTCATGTTTAGAGGCGTGGAAATGTCCCTGCAGAAACAGACCGATTTACATTCACGAACGTGTCAAATGATAACAGAAACAACAATGATTATTAGTTTTATGGCACACTCGCACATAAATATAAACTCTACTTACAAACACACCTATAAAAAACTATCTCATACTTTATAGCTCGATGCGTCCATACACAGTCACATGTACATAAATATACACTTGTAAAACACTTGCATATACTTACACAATATAATGTATATCCATACCTAATAATTATTATATACATAAGAATTACGATGAAATGACAGTAGTTTGCATAGGTAGTGATTTCATTTGTCATTGAATTTGATAAGGCTTGGGACAGTACTAAAAAATATAAAACACAACTCAACTCAACTTTATTATATAGCGCTTTTTACAATTTTCATTGTTACAAAGCAGCTGTACATGAGACACATTGAATACAAGTAAAACAACTAAAGGCATATAGCTGTAAAAACAAGAAAAAGGTGAAAACAACAAAAGACAGACATACAAATGCTCCACACACACAATATGCATACATACCTAAAGACATTGACATAGACGCACACACACACACAAACACACTCGCACACACGCACAGTGAAAGCAAACATTTGAGATAAAGGAGAGAGAACCACAGGTCAAATATTAAACGGACTATACATTCTTATATGCAATATTAATTATCTCTTACTTTTGTATTCTAAAGCAGCCCCCCCGGCCAGGCAGATGTGCAAACAATATGCAAACGGAGGTGAGGAACCCAAAACTCCAATCGAGAAAAAAAACCTTAGGAGAACCCAGGCCCAACCAGGGGATTCCAGCTCCCCTCTGGCAAAAGCTGCTGCCTCTGCACAAGCTCAACAGTTCTTGCACAACAAGGCTAAATAAAAAAATAAATAAACTTTAGGTAAATGATAGATTTAAGATTATCATTAACAATCTAATAGCATTTGAAATGTTGTACTATTTGATGCAACAAGTACATCATTTGTTGTTGGATGTGTTCCTAGTTCAGGTTGATCTAAATAATGCAGCCTAGATCCTCTGAGGATTAATATTATGGAAGTGCAGTGTATGCAAGATTAAAAAGATGCGTCTTTAGTATAGATTTAAACTGACAGAGTTAGTCTGCCTCCCTGACAGTGCAGGGAAGAATATTCCCAAGTTTAGGCGCTATATAAGAAAGGGATCTACCACCTGCACTTGATTTTGAAATTCTAGGTATTACCAACTGACAGGACGCCTGAGAGCGTAATGAAAATAAAAGAAGGCTTCAAAGAGAAAAAGTGCCTGTTTATGTAATGTAAAGATTATTTTTTATTCAAAGAAGTTGTATTTATCATAATGTAAATGTTCTGTCTGATTTATTATTACATGGTGAATTTTTATTGATGTTTTTATTTTGTGCAGTTTTTAAATACTAATGGGATGTGGCAACAAGCTCATCACAGCAAAGTTAAGTGAAGGCCAGGAACTAGATGGCAACTTGATTGTAAAAGTGTTCAGATTAAAGGCCTTATATGTGGGACCCTCAAGAATACTTCTCTTGGTAAGACTAAAGTGTTTGATGAATGATTTATGATAATCTTCAATTTATAAGTGTTGTTAACCTTTTACGAAGTCTCGGAAATAGTATGCAATTATTGATCTTAAAAAGATATTTTACTAGGCTTAAACAGACAGCTCTCCACCAGGTCCGTGGGTGCGCAGCCCTCCAAAAGCTCTGTGGGTGCGCAGCCATCCACTATTGGCCGGTTTTGCCTCGCACAAGACCTCACTCAGCAGCCGATTGCTGGGAAAGTGAGCAGTTCCCTTTCTGTCGGTCTCTCGACTTTGTGTTGAACCGACAGATGGGGTTGCACTTGAGAACCTATTAGCTTCTGACTAGTTTAGAAAAGGCCAATGCAATAACTGCAAATCATAACCTTCCAGTGGTGTTCTAAGGCATCAACTAAGTGAATCACAACAGGAAAAGCTCTTACTTACAGGTGTAAGCTTTTACGAGATAGCCGCCCGGCACCGTAAGGAACACTGGGAAGCGCTACTCCCTCGCCAGAGGGGAAAACGCTACGGAGTCCACTTCTGCCACAGGGAGCTAATACGTGGAGTACCTACACAGTCTCACCAGTGGGGATCTCATGGGCATTGCCAGAAAGTCGCCATCCAATGCTGTGACTAAAATCTCATCCTCTGCTCGCTGATGTGTTGATCCGCTATGGGACTGTCAATTGGCGCCCATCGGAGACAGGTTAGGTGAACGTAACGGAGCCTGGACTGTTCGCGGAATTGCTATGACAGGTTAACGTCTATTGCACCCCCATATCACCATCGCTGCTTCAGACATCTTGGCAGCCGCAGCAGAATGCGTAGCAGACGAGTCCAAAAAGAACACAGCCAACCGTGACCCGACCATTGATAAACATGTCTAGCAGTAGGAACATTCCGTATCCGTGAACGCTACTTCTGCATGCTGGTGACCCAAACATTAAATTCGACACACCAAGACGTATCCACTGCTCTGGGCTGTAGAATCCAGCAGATAGTGGGGAGATAATGCGCTGCAAAACAGCGGAAAATTGTCACGGTGTGTGTTGAAATCATCAAAGCACTGATCAAATTCCTGGAGCAGGTTTTCAATAGCAGAGGCATATTCTTCACCACTAAATGCTGTCCCCTATTCCACAAAGTGGTTACATGTTGGGAAATGACTGAGGTTTTTTGCTTAAAATGCTTTGACACTGTCATTCGTGCTGTGTTGAACTGATCAGGGTCCTGAAGGTTTAGGTTAAGGATGTTCGGCTCCTGTGTTATGTCCACTAAGACTGCAAGATCCATGATCCATCATCAAATTCAGCAACATCCATTATGTTCTCTTCCATGAATCTCTTCACCTCAGCTCTTGACTCAGAGAACCTCTTCAGGACATTCCCCCTGCTGAGTCCTCAGTTAAATAAAGTACATCACCATGTGTTGACTCAATTTCTACTAAAAATACCCCAAACTAAAGGTGATTTAAACTCCTCGATCTGATGTAATTAAAGCGTTTCAGGACAACAGACATGACGTGTTCATATTTCAAGCATTTACTGCACAGTGCCTGTTGGTGTATTATACAGGGCAGAGAAACACCTTGGTCTGCATTTCCTCTTCTAACTTTCGTTGTTCAAGTGCTACCCGTGTTTTTTCCCCTGCCATATACGGGGCATCATCATTGGTAATACCTACAAGTCTGTTCCATGGCAAACCAGCGCGCTCAATCTCGTCACATAGCTGCTGAAATATATCTTTGGCTGTAGAACGGTCTTGCATTGGACACAAACTCAAACGCGTCTCTTCTGTCACTTCAAAGTGGTCCTTAATACCCCTGATGAAAAGGACAAGCCAACAACTGTCAGTTATGTTAGAGCTTTCGTCGAGCGCAAGTGAAAACTCGAACTTTGCTGCGTAACTGATCATAAATGTCACCCGATAATTCACTTATTCCCTGCCACTGCATTTGCAGACAGAGAGAGCCGTTGTCTTCTTTTCTGTACAAGAATATCAGCGAATTTAAGCATGCCCTCCTTTATAAACTGCCCTTCAGTGAACGGCTGTCCTGCTTTGGCGATTAGCTCACTCACCACATAATTTGCTTCAACATTAACATCAGCATACTCTTTTTCGTTTTGCTGGGACGTTAATTCTATCTGCAACCGTGTGGCTCGTTTTTTTATTTCGTCTTCCTGAAGCTTGTTGTGCTGGTCTCCATGTTTGGATGAGTAATGATGCTTGAGATTATATTGCTTAAGAACAGAAACTTTTTTTGCATATCAGACAGGTAGTATTCCATTAATTCCACAAAAAATACTGCAAAGTCCATCTTTCTTGAAACCATCGGTCTTCATCGTCTACTTTGAAAATTAAATGAAAATGAATGAAAAGAGACATCTTTTCATTTCAGACATTGCAGGCAAACAAAAAATAAACTATGAAAGGCCTTAAACCAGCTCTCATCAATTTTTTTTCACACGCCGCCACATTTTATTAAGAATAAAAGGAAGGCCGTAAATGGCCCACAGGCCGGCAGTTTGAGACCCCTGACATAGGCTCATTCCATAAAGCACATTACATTAAAAACATTAATCTTGTGTTATATTATTATATAAAGTCCAAGTGAAATAAAAAATTACGAGGCCTATTTTTTCACAAAACAGTGAAAGTTTATTTATCAATGTGGGTATTTCTTTAAAATAATTTTTTCACCCTCATAATCTTTACTCAAAATCTAAAAATGAACATCCCTCCTGTAATAACTATCCATCTTAAAAGGCGGGATGTCTGATTTCTCATAGCCGTAGTTGATGTTCAAATCACCAAAACAGACACACCCCTACGCCCATCTTTCGTCAGCGCTCAGCTCGACAAATGTCCGTCCTGTGCACTGTGCACCTTACTGCTGATTAGCAACAAGGTTGTTATGGTACTCGACCCGACTCTGTCTAAACAAGCGTAATTTGGAAATTGGACACCATGCCTTTAAATGACGTATGTTAGGTGGCTATGGCGGAGCATCGGTTTAATCCTCCCCTTCAACTGTCAGTCTCCTGCCAGTTCCATTTCAAAATGCAACTGCTGTTTTACACATCCAATCCAATCATAAGGAATTCCATTTCATGATTGCAACTTCTGTTTCACTGGGGATATAAAGGAGTATTGCACAGTTCCTTAATGTATTATTTTACATATAGTTAAAAAAGTATTAACTTTTACATGTACGCACCAAAATGTGGCCTTGTAGGTAGCACGACGTTCTTTAAGAAATGAAGCTCTGCCCCTCCATTTTATAGTTTGCATGACTGGATAATATTGTCAGTTGTTCATTATGTCTATCTTAAACCGTTATCAAAACAATTTTTCACAAATTTGATTGCAACATACCACTGAAAAAGGACGGATACGGCCCTGCATGAGAAAACGGATGTGTGGCTTGAGACAGTGAGAACAGAGTCATTTCTGTCACTCTTTCAACTAATGCATGAGTGTTGACAGCCCTGTGTGTGCAACCTGTGAGACCAAAATATAGGTCAAGCTCACACTTAGCAAACGATTATGACAATCAAACTAATGATTATGACAATAAACTGTCAATACTCTGATCATATGCGAGCTGACAGAAACATCACCAAACTCACAATATGGATTGCACAGCTAAATGTGACATTTATTATGATGGGCTGCTTTGTGGTTCCCTGAATATTAAACAACCAAAGAAACACAGAACTGTTCAAACTTGAACAAAAGCCTGATAGCTTGCACTTTAGGCCTGTGAATTACTATAATTCTCAATAGCAATGTTATATTTATTGGATGTAACTACTCCTTTATTTTCACCTTACGAATATAGTAAAAAGATACCTTTAAACAAAAGGCCATTAGAATTATACCGACATAATGTGTTGTCACAATAATGTGGAGATTTTTTATGAAACTATGAATGATTAAAAATGAATGTCTTTACCCATGAATAAAGAGAAATCAAGAGATGTTTTGTTTTATCTAAATTAAGAATCTCATTCTCTAAAACCGTTAAACTTTATGCATTTTATAAGGTAAAAGACCGTTTGGACTTTCAGCGTATTGCAATGAAATACATGTAAACAGGTTAAGCACCATTGCGGTAACAGATTGGCACAATTTTTTTATGAAATCATGGTTTAACCCATATTGGCATATATGACCTAATGGCCTACTTCAGCTAGTCAGTGGGAAAACCTAAGTTTGCACGTGTTTCAATTCTAACTTTTGTAGTCAATAAAGTCTGGTCACATTAACTTCTTCAGGTCTGACTCAAACAAGTGAAAAGATGTTGTTCTATATGCATGCTTAGTTGCGCACAATCATTCACAATCACAAGCAAAAGCAGCACTTAGTTTGAGCGTTGTGGTTTCGCATGAGCTTTGACGCACTTTTGAGAAACAATTATAGCTTCACAGCTGAAGTTGAGCAGGAAGATGCAACCAGACCACTGATCTCACGTAGTGAGAAAATAAACATTACACCTACTTTTTTTCATATCTTTCTCAAAAAGATCATCTTCACAAGTTTACTAGAAGTAGCGACGCAAATTAATGTTGTGGAATAACAAGACTCACTGTACAAAAATATTTGCACATATATACAACACTTTGGTAAAGAGAAACATTGATTTATGCTACTGTATATCGTGCAGATAAACAGAAACACAAATAGTTTTTGTGATTAAATTATTGTTTTTAGTGCTTAAAAAAATTCTTTGAAAATAAGAAAAATACTTTTGACAACAAAACTTTGTTAACGATGATTATTTTATTGAGATGTGGCAATAAGGGAAAAGTGACAATTCTGACATGGATTTGTTAGTAAGAGCAAATCTACTGGTTTTGTTACATTGTTAACACATTTTAAGATTTTTGTCAAACCAAAGCATCAATAACGTTGCAATATTACGATTAAAAAAATACAAATGAAGAAACATGGAGAAAAGACATTATAAAATACATTATCAAAACATTCTGGTTAAAAAAAACAATCATCAAAAACATGCAACTTTTAAAAAGTGAAAAGTGATTTAGTAACTGCACATCTACAGTATTGCACATTAAACTCTTAACATTGTTATTCAGTTAAGTAATGAGGATTTAAATGGTTAAACATGACGGCAGTTTCTTTGCAAGCAGCCACAGTTGAGAGAACCACAGGAAGATAACAGGGTAACAGTGGAAACCCAAGCTGAGAAATAAACATCAAGATCAAAAACAAGTGCTACATATATCTACATTTGAGATGAACTATCAACAAACTATTGCCGTTTTGATCGTTCTCGTCCATGTTTCCGCAATATATATTAGCATTATAATATTTGTATGCAGTATATATTTCTATTTGCACTTCTGAATCAATGTTGACTGTATTATATTATACTGTATACTAGATATTGTGCAGGGTACATGTTTAAAGCCAATGAAATAAAGTTAAATAGAACCTAATATCTATACATCCCAATCTGCAATGATTGAAAGTATGAACACATACAACGATTTCGATACATACATTATTTTTTTCACATACTACTGTATAGACACATTTTCCATTTTGTTAATAAGCACTTTAAATGAACACAATTCCACATATGATCTCATTCATGTAAGACAAACGCTATCTCTGCATGTGCTTAAGGAAGTTTCATTAAAAACCCTGATCTAGTGCAGGTGTTTGTGGGAATTACTTGCTAGATTGGTACGCAGAGTTTAATAATGTGGCTGAAGTATCCACTCTGTTTCTGGACATTTCTTCATAAATTGAAGAGTCTGGAGACCTTTTTGATGGAGTGCAAGACTCATAATTTCTTTTCACCTGTAAATGACAAACGAGTATGTGAGGGATTCTGCAAAGCAACTGCTCTAGACCTTTCAAACGGAAAAAAGGTACTTGTGAAAGTCTCTTTTTCAAAAAACTCCAAAAGACCAAAATGTGTACTACGGACTACCAGCCTGTTTTTATAAGGCGGCATGGGTATAGCATACAAACATGTAGCGCACCAAATTTACCAGTGACTAGAAATAGTTTTTTATCTACGGTCAAAGTTTGTTACCGTTTGTGTTAGGAACGGTTTCCAGTGTTTAGTTTTAAATGTCATTTCACAAGCAAAAAACAGGTTGTGACATCATTGTGTGATTAACGGATGGCTTCATTATTATCGAAAAAAAATGTTCAATGACATATTTTGATAATACTGTAGTTTTAAAAATGGGCGTTTATTGTAATTTGTCTCATTTATGAAATAAAACGTCCCAGTTTCAGATCATGTAGTCTTTAATTCAGGATTAAATAAAGAGTTTGTAACTCTAAATACTTAAGAGGTAAAATCAATTTGTGGTTTGTGCGACTTTAGTCCACTAACCACGTTTGTATAGAGTGCATTGCTTAGCAGCTCCCTAAATAAAGACTTAGAATCTTAAGCTTAAATTTTAATAAAACCAAAAACATATTCATATCATATTGATTGCACAAAATGTTTCATAAATTTCTATACTTCATAAAATTCCACAAAATCTTTGGGCGCCTTGGAACCATCCGTGAACCTCCACTGTCTTTGAGTCTTCAAACCTGCCATAACTATTTGACTCTAAAGCTTAACTTAACTTAAGTAGAATTGGAAGTCATAAAATAAGCCATTACACGGCAGTGAGGAATGAATTAACTAAAGATACAGATGATTAAAATATAAAATACAGTATAAAACCCTCCCCGTGTGTAAGTTTATTACAGTGTGCTTTCACATGTAGTACACTACTGGACTTCAAATCCGTTTTTTTTTATGCTAGTTTTTGATATTTCATTTTGTGTGTTTGGGGATGTACTGACCTTCACATAGAGGAAACCATGGATGCACAGTGTTAAGGCAAAGAGAGCTATCATCAGATAGAAAACCGGCCCATCTAGAAAATGTTCTTTTTTCTCAATGCAAACATTCATTTTTTCATCTTTGATTTTAGTGAAAAGAGGAAAAATCATCAATGTCAAATACGTTAAATAAATGTTCTACTCTTTGCCTCTGAATAAAAATGTTACTTTTGTTTTATGCTAATTTTTTAGTTAAAACCTCTGTTTAGGTCAAATCAACGTTCCATAATTAACATTATAATTAATAATAAATAAATAAATTGTTAATTCATAATGCTTTATACTATTTATAATAAACATGTATATCAAACATTTAACATGTACTTACCTTTCACCAATAAAAATGTGGCTGTGCTATAGGTTTCTTTTTCTTCAAAATTAAATGTACACCAGTAGATTCCAGTGTCTGCCACAGTTAGATTTTTGAGGGTGGCAATGATGTTGGGGAAAGCATCTTTATTTATACTCGCGCTGATATTTATTTTAATAGTAAACGTGCCATCGTTGAAATAATAGAAGAGTTTCTGATGTTCTTTTTCATTTAGTTTTTTCCTTATCAGGTACACCCCTTGCAGAGACACCCCTTGCTGAGGACTTTTGTTAGGAGCACATGGGATGTTGATGCTCTTCCCATGTTCTCCAATTAACACCGTATCTGCATGGAGAAGGAAAATAATAAAATTTGGTCTTCAGAGCTCTAAAATATATAAAGGTCGACCAGTGACTGTTCTGACCTCTATGTGCTCCTAACAAGATGATAAATGACCTTATGAAAAGTATCGGATAAAAAGTAAACTGTATAAACTTTTAGTCTGTTACAAAACAAAAGTTGTAACATTAACATTTAATAAATTATAAACGCTGTCAAATGTGTGCTTTAACCTGTCTTAAATGACTTTACAACAATATCTTTACTTTTATCATTAGAAGTCACAGTAACATCTTTATGTGTCAGAATAGCAAATAAAATGTAAAAATGTATTCATACCTGTGTCAAATAATGTTAGTGATGAGTGGCTACTAAAACCGATGCTCATCAATAGTACACAGCATTTCACAACGCCTGCCATCTTCTTTTTTAACTGAAATGCAACAACTACACTTCAAACAAACTAAAACTATGATCACATTCAGCGAGAAGTCAGATCAGTCTACTGTGTGAAAAGCTTTAGATACAGAAAGCATGGGCGGCACGAGGGTTGGGCTTCTGTGGCTTAACTCTTGAATGTTCAAATTACCTTGTCTATTTTTAATCCAGTCCTCTTTATTTTAGTTATTAATTTAGCTGATTGTTTTTATCTTAAAGTGTGGTTCTTTGTGTAAATACATTGCACGTAATATGAAGTTTAAACCATACATGATGTTTTTCCATTGTGTGACGACCCTGTGCTTTGCTACCGGTCTGTGTACTGGCCATACATCGACGGCATGAGACAGTAGCTCTGCAAGATGTGCACCTGTGTGAGACTCATAAATCGCTCTCGTTTGCAGCACATGTGACACAATTCTCCAGTCCTCGTTAATGTAATGTGCCGTCATTGTCACATACGACTCTTTTGCGACCGAAGTCCAGGAACCGCATGTTATTGCAACTCGATGAGCTCGGCTCATTAACTTCATTACCTGGGCCTTGGTTTTGTGGTAGAGTTCGGGCACAATGTTTTCTGAAAAGTGGATGCGTGAGGGAAGCTTATATCGCGGCTCCAGTGTATTCAACAGGTGGCGAAACCCGGGGTTTCTCAAGTTTGTGGTATTACCCCCTGCGTGTTTTATTTGTCCGTGACAACATTTACACACAGCTTGTGTCCTGTCCAGGTTGTACCTTCCCCGTTTTTTCATAAAAGCCGAAATGTGCCCAGATGTCGGCTTTTAAAGTAGTTGGGGCATTTTTGATTACTCGCGTCTCACCTTCCTTCACCATTGTATGCTAAAGCAGTAAAAGCACGTATTCGACATGATGTCAGAAAAACGTAAGTATGTAATAACAGGTTATGGTCTGTAACGTAACCGATACCGAATCGTCCTCCTTTTGCATCGCAATGCTTCGTGAAAACAATTAGTTTCGACACCCCTAGTAATTATCCCCAGTTAGTTTTCACTATTTTATGCCCTAGTGTTTATCAGCCTTATGTTTGCTGTCCTGTGCTTGTCGGCTCCTTGAATGTCTCTGGTTTCTACCCTGTGTTTCAGTCTGCCCTGTGGTCTTTATCTCGAAGCGAGGTGAACTCAACTCAACTCAACTTTATTTATATAGCGCTTTTTACAATTTTCATTGTTACAAAGCAGCTGTACATTGGACACATTGAATATAAGTAAAACAACTAAAGGCATTGTAGTGGAGTAGGCGGGGCGAGACCGTGATTCGAGGAGATTGGGAGCATATAAAGAAACGAGCGACCGCACCGTCGATGAGAGAGGTCCGGGCCCGAAGTGTTTGTATATGTATTAATGTTACTGTGTTGTTGTTCGCCGGCGGTCGGCCGTGAGGGGCCGCCGGCTGTTATTATTTGATTAAATGTTTTGAATGTTTGCCGGTTCCCGCCTCCTTCCTTCCCTACTATTAATCTTGTTACACTAGTGCCAAAACCCGGGAGGAAGGAGAGACATGCTGTCTGAGAGCACTCGCTGCTGAGGGGCATCTGGTGCTGAGGAGTTCGGCAGCGCAAACGAGTGACGTCCGCCAGTGGCTACCCGAGGCGGTGGTTCTGGAGCGAGGATTCGGCTGGGACGGAGAGATCGCTGCCGTGCTCCTGGGACGAGGTGGGATGGCAGCCGTTCGAGAGGGAGCGGAGGAGTCAGCGTCGTTGGCGAAAGCCGGAATCCTGCTACCAGTAACCATGAAGGTGAGGAGCAGGAAGCGGGGGACTGACTTGCTGCCCTCACACAGAGGAGCCATCGCCAACCGCAAGGTGGCGGAGGAGGATAGTGCCCTCCACCGGACGTCAAGCACCACCGCATACCACCGCGAGGAAGAGCCGCTCGGCTGGGCTGAGGACCGAGAGACAGCATGTCGGGGAACCGGACTATAATTTCTCTCTTTCTGGTCGCTCCGAGGGCTCCCATCTCCGTTGTCTCGTCGCTGCATACCCCCAGGGGAAAGGTACTCCGAGACTGGGAGACCCCCCCGTTTGAGGGGGGGAGTAAGCACAGTCTTGGGGGTACCCCCCGGCCTGTGAGGGGCAATGGGGGTATGTAGTGGAGTAGGCGAGGCGAGACCGTGGTTCGAGGCCGGTGAGTAATTGTTAATTAGCGCCAGTTGTGCGCACACCGGCCTCGCATCACGTAGGAGATTGGGAGCATATAAAGAAACAATGGCGACCGGACCGTCGAAGAGAGAGGACCGGGCCAGAACATGTTTGTATATGTATTTATGTTTTGTTCGCCGGCGGTCGGGCGTGAGGGATCGCCGGCCGTTATTACTTCCGTGTTTTTGTGATTTGTTTTGTTCGCCGGAGGTCGGCCGTGAGGGGCCGCCGGCTGTTATTATTTGATTAAATGTTTTAAATGTTTGCCGATTCCCACCTCCTTCCTTCCCTACACTGATCCTTGTTACAGGCATATACCTGTAAACACAAGAAAAAGGTGAAAACAACAAAAGACAGACATACAAATGCTCCACACACACAATATGCAAACATACTTACACACATTGACATAGACGCACACTCGCACACACGCATAGTGAAAGCACACATTGGCGATAAAGGAGAGAGAACCATAGGTCATATATTAAACGGACTATAAATTCTTATATGCAATATTAATTATGTCTAATTTCTGAATTCTAAAGCAGCCCCCCCGGCCAGGCAGATCGTGCAAAACAATATGCAAACGGTGGTGAGGAACCCAAAACTCCCATCAAGATAAGAAAAACTCAGGAGAACCCAGGACCAACAACGGGTTTCCAGTTCTCCTCTGGCAAAAGCTGCTGCCTCTGCACAAGCTCAACAGTGCTTGCACAACAAGGCTAAATAAAAATAAAAAATGATAGATTTAAGATTATCATTAACAATCTAATAGCATTTGAAATGTTGTAGGAAAATCAAAGTTGCCGCGTTCTTTATCCAGCTCTGTCCTCTTAGCTCTTGTCAGATCACCGCTTCCCATTCTCAGCTCTGCCATCAGGTCTGGGCGTGAACTGCATCCTGCGGTAACCATGGAACAAAGAGACAAGACTGGCTAAGAGTAGAGTACTGTTCTGCACTCTTTGATGCAACAAGTACGTCAGTTGTTGTTGGATGAGTTCCTGGTTCCGGTTGATCTAAATAATGCAGCCTAAATCTTCTGAGGATTAATATTATGGAAGTGTAGTGTATGCAAGTTTAAAAATATGCGTCTTTAGTCTAGATTTAAACTGACAGAGTGTGTCTGCCTCCCGGACAGAGAAAGAACTCAAGCTGCCGCGTTTTGAACCAGATGCAGTTTTTGTAATAGGCCTGCAGGGCAACCACCTAGAAGTGCATTACAGTAATCTAGTCTTGATGTCATGAATGCATGAATTAATTTCTCTGCATCTGAAAGCGACAGCATATGACGTAGTTTAGATATATTCTTAAAGAGTACGTCGCATGAGATCGTATACGTTTCATGCAGTCTGTTATGTTGCCGTGTTTGAAAGTAAGCTGTCTGCCAAGTTGTAAGTCCGAAAGTGAATAAATAACAAAGTTATTTGCTTGTAAAAATGGGCGTCGACTCTGAATCACACAAACGAGTTGTGGTCGCATATCTACGTCACTATACATAGTCCCCGTCTACGTTTTGCTGAGACTGACACTTTTTTCTCCTCCCCCAAACACTGTCGCTCGTTCGTGATGCGTGTGTCATGTCTGGAGTCTGTGTTCTACGGTGTGACACTAAGTCTGTCTAATTTCAACTATAAAAAGGAAGAACATCTGGGGGAAAAATGGTTAAAATTCATTTTTCAAACGATACCAAAGGAGTATAACCCCAGGGTTTTACTGTGCGCACGTCATTTCACCGAAGATTGGTTTAATAATCTTGGCGTGTTCACTGCAGAGTATGTGAAACTACTATCATTGAAAGAGGGGGAATACCAACTCTATTTGGACCTGTTAGCTCCACCGAATCACAACCTGAAAGTGTGACTTTTGATTTTTGTCTTAACTTCAACACTGCAAAAAATGACTTTCTAACTTAGTCTTTTTTCCTATTTTCCAGTTAAAATGTCTACAAATTCTTAAATCAAGATACATTTTCTCGATGAGTAAAATGACCTAAGAAAATAAGTCTTGTTTTTGGGGAAAATTATGAAATTTCAGTGAATTAGTGCTTAAAACAAGCAAAAAAATCTGCCAATGGGGTAAGAAAAATTATCTTGAATCAAGGTTGACCTTTTTCTTAGTCGTTCAATTCAAGATTATTTTTCTTACCCCATTGGCAGATTTTTTTGCTTGGGTTAAACAAAAATTCCATGAAATTTCATATATTTTTACTGAAAACAAGACTTATTTTCTTAGGTCAGTATGCTCATCAAGAAAATGCTTCTTGATTCAAGAATTTTTAGACATTTTTACTTGAAAACAAGAAAAAAAGTCTAAGCAAGAAAGTAATTTTTTGCAGTGAAGAAATATTTTCTCACCTTGTATCTGAGTTTAGCTAATGGATATAACGCTAACATTAGCATGTACCGTTATTTCTGGGGTGTTACAGTTTGTTTATATTGCTATTAACTTTCCATTTTGACACATTTGCCGCATGTGCACCTATATAGATATAACTGGCTTATATATACAGTATATATATCATTTTTCATAACGTCGACTTCCTGAAATGCTCTATGTACCATGACAACGCGAAATCTAAATAATAGTACTGCTAAATTACTAACATTGTTTTAAGAAAAACATATATTTTAATTTATTGATGAGCAAAAGCACAACATGCATGTTGTCACACTGGGAGTTTTTATGACAAGAGTTGTCACTTGCCACTGACAAACATCCTGCTCCAGTCGTGGCGGAGTTTGTTGTGGATAAGCGTCTTCTGATGCTTCCTCGTCAGACTCGGGCTCAAATTGGTAAAATCGCCGCCATCTCTAGCTACACATGTAATATTCATGACATCCAACCACATGTAAACCGTTATACTGTAATGATGGTAGTGGGGTTCCAGTTGCGACAAATGATGAACGCGTTTGACCAGTCACAACAGACAGCTCTCAAGAATAGCATATCGCTGGCCAGCACGTGTGCGCTTCCTCGGCGCCCATGCCGCTAAGCGAACGTCAGTCAAACGCATACGTTTCTACACAGCGTGCCCAAACAATGCACGCACCATTACCTTTGTCATACCGATGCGTGCCGCTGTCGTGTATTTAACGGTTGCTAATGCAAGGTCACCATCGTCTCTCGTCTGCCAACCTGAATACAACTTCGAATAGTTACCCCAGCATAACAGCAATTTTAATGAGAACGTTTGGGCGAAAGTGTCATGCTCATTCTCTGTCTCCCTGCTCGCACAAAGCTAAGCATCATTACAACACACCGGAATAACTCCATCTTCAAGCACAGGCATCACCTACTCAAGACTTTATCACTATCGATGTAAACTTGCAACTATCATTTTCAGACTTTGAACATTCACTCAGGTGTCAGTAACATTTATGCGCTCTCAAACTCGCCATGCGAAACTAAACCTCATGGCATACCTGGCAGTCATACGGGCTCTCGGGAAGTCCCCGGCAAGAAGCGAACAAGTCCCCAGATTTTTCTCTATCAGATTCCGGCAACACAAGACCACTTTTCGACCACACGTCCAGATCGACCACGCCCTCACGAGGGAGAGCCTTAGATCGAGACGCATTCCAGAGCACAGCTCCCGCCGTTGCCCTGCCAGCACCTGACACCTCTAGCCACCCAAGTTACGCTAGCTTGCTACCACCCGAAGCCGTGGCTCATGCATACCCTGCCCAAGGCTTCGGCCAGCGTTGCCTACGTCGCCCTCTAGCGCGAGGCTGCCTCCGCTAGCGACTCAGCCGGTGGTCCCGAAACCTCACACAACCATTTTAGAAAGAAGCTCTTTTCAGTATCAAGCATCGGTACATCCAAACTGCAACGATGTGAGAGAACGAATCAACCCCAATCGTCAACTCCGTCGGCTATCCGGGTCCTTCGGCGCCCCCAAGCGACGGCCAGGATACCAGATATCAGATAAACCCGCGGCTCCTGCAAGAGGCCGTCGGCATTCCCGCGCCACTTCTACGAAAATAGCTCAAGACCGGCACTGCAAACAGCCCAAGCGGCTGCCATCCCCGCTCTCATGGCTTTCCCTCAGGCTCGTGCATCCTTCACTCTGGCATCAGCAACACCGATGCCGGTCCCGCTCAATGCCCTGGCCCGTGACGCCGCCGCCCGTGACAGCAATCATAAGATCTCAGATTGTGGCAGAAATTCAGGCGGCTAGCACCAGAAGCGGACCCCCTCCCAACACCAGTACCTCCTTATTCGGAACTGATATTCCCGTAAATCACCCACTAAGATCTCTCCCAGATTCTTCATTTAATTCTATCATCCAAGCCGTCTCACTTAGGACCCTTCAGTCTTACCTAACCACGTGGAGGAGTTTCAAGTCATTCCACCAAACATACAACATGCCTTTTCCCGAGTTCTCTCTGCTAACCATCACCTCCTTCATATCCTTCCTAAATATCAACAAAAACCTGCAAGCCAGCTCAATTAAAGGGTACCTAAGCGGAATTCAATTCTTCCACAAACTTATTTTTAACTCAACCTGCCCAGCTATATCCAGTCCTCAAACCTCCATGCTCATCAAAGGAATTCAAAGAGCTCAACCCGCCTCCCCGGACAAAAGACATCCCATAACTTTGGTTCTATTAACCAAATGCATCTCTACCCTCCGCAGAGGTTACCATTCCATGCACACCGCCCGCACACTCAACGCCATGTTCACTCTGGCTTTTTTCGGATTTCTCAGATGCTCCGAAATGACCACAACATCCAGCTTCAACCCTTCAGTCCTCCCCATCTCCGACTTGGCAGTGCTCGATGCAGAAACAATCTCCTTCCACATCAAGCAAAGTAAGACGGATCAATTCAAAAGAGGCCATTTCATCTTCATATTCAACCTTCAATCACCCATCCAGCCTCACCAAACCCTCCTTGCCTACCTACATTTCAGGAGATCACAGGCAAAATTCCCATCGGACCCTCTCTTCATAGATGACTCCGGTCGTCCAGCCTCACGTTTCTGGTTCCAAAATCATCGTAAATCAGTATTGCGCCAATCCGGCATCCCCGAAGAACATTTCTCGAGCCATTCCTTTCGCATCGGCGCAGCTACCACAGCCGCCCAGAAAGGTCTCTCCCAGCCGTAAATCCAAGCTCTTGGTCGCTGGACATCATAGGCTTTCAAAAGCTACATTCGGACAGACCGCTCACTCATCAAAAAAGCCCATCGGACACTAATCTCCCAGATCATCTAGCATCAACCTACCACAGCATAGCGGCAGCAACCGCCACATTTGGCCTGTATCTCCATCCACGTTCTGCAGCAGCAGACTTCACTCCCTTAGAGGCCAGCATCGCAGCAAGCGACCGCCCCATAAGTCTCCATTTATATTCTTCAGCAGCAGGCGACTTTTACTCAGAGGACCGCTTCGCAGCAGCGACCGCCCCTCAAGGGCCCGTGCCCACATCTATGGTCTACAGCATCAGACATCATTCACTCAGAGGTCCGCATCGAAACAGCGATCGCCCCACAATGGGGCCCGCGCCTCCATCTACGTTCAGCAGCAGGCATCATTCACCTAGAGGCCAGCATCGCGGCAGCGACCGCCTCACAAGGGCCCGTGCCTCCATCTATTTTCTGCAGCAGCAGACATCTTTCACTTAGAGGCCAGCATCGCAGCAGCGACCGCCCCTCAAGGACCCGCGCCTCCATCCAGGCTCTGCAGCAGCAGACATTACTACCTCAGAGGCCAGCATGGCAGCAGCGTCCACAAGGGCCAGTGCCTCCATAGACGTTGTGCAGCATCGGACACCACTCCCTTAGAGGCCAACACCGCAGCAGCGACCTCCCCACAAAGGCCTGCGCCTCCATCAACGTTCTGTAGCAACAGACAACTCTCCCTTAGAGGCTTGCATCGCAGCAGAGACCGCCCCCCAAGGGCCCGTGCCTCAATCCACATCCCACATCAGCAGTCATCTCTCACTTAGAGGCCGATATTGCATCAGCGACCACCCCACAAGGGCCCGTACCTCCATCTAACTCTTCTATAGCAGCCTGAACTCATCTAGAAGCCGGTTTCGCCGCAGCGACCACCCTACAAGGGCCCCATGCTTCATTTCATCTCTCCGATCAGCCGGCATCTTTTTCTCCAGAAAACCTCAAATTCCCCGCTTCAATAACACCCGGAGTCTCTTCCAGACTCGTCTTTCATACCAAGCAAGGCCGGGTCACCAGCAGCCAATACCAGCCTTGTTTTTGGGGGGTGTGCATATGCGGCTGCTGTCCTGCACCGGTTGCATCTCTTGGGGGGGAGTGTTCCGGGTTCAGGCTAATGCCGGATTCGGAGCCCTCACCCCGGACAGGGGGGAGTGCTCTGAGCTCGGAAGAATGAACGAGCTCGGAGCCCTCTCCCCGACAGCATGCCTAATACGCATACCCTCAAACTACTCTATTATCTGTGTAGGTGAACTTGTGAAATGGTGTTTTACTAAACTAAGTTCGGGAGGAGCAGGAGCAGATAATTAACTCGGCTGGTCGGCTGTCAGCAATCACATCAATCAACCTATCACTTCAAAGAGAGCGAGAGAGTGTCTCTATAAATAGTCAAGACGTCTTACCTTCACTCTCTCTTCAGTCTCAAGCATCCCACCACCACCCCGGCTCCTCACCTGGAGCCCCTTGTCTCCAGCAGGACACAAAAGGGGGGGGGTGTTCCGGGTTCAGGCTAATGCCGGAATCGGAGTCCTCACCCCGGACAAGGGCGAGTGCTCTGAGCTCGGAAAAATGAACTAGCTCGGAGCCCTCTCCCCGACAGTATGCCAAATACGCATACCCTAAAACTACTCTATTATCTGTGTAGGTTAACTCGTGAAACCGCCAATCACACATAACATGGAAGCATCATCAGTTTGATTGACTTCTCGCGAGAATCAGCGCAATTCACTTTCTGTTGATGATGAAGAGATCATTATGAAAAACATTTATGAATTTAAAGGTTCGATGAACTGGCCTTGTTTATCGTTTTATACTGTTGTAGGAGGTCCACTTTTGACGTTCGCGTGATTTTAAAATTAAAATCATCAAAATCAATAGGTAAAGGCTATTTTCTACACAGGGTTCTACAAACGCTCGGTTTTACTGTGCGTGCGGCATTAAAGAATTTATAAGTAAACGCCCACAGCTTTGATTGGAAAGCAGTTTGTGTAGTTGGAGCCTTCTTTGAATTTGGTTCGAGACGTAATGTTAGGTTACACATTAGCACCATTCACAGTTTTCGCACAGCATTAGTGATATCCGGAGACCTCCTGTGATTTATAAATGATCTCCCCACATCAGTATTTCATGTGATGCATTCGCACGGAATGACTTAACTAAAATGTTCTGATTTATTTCCCGGATGTGATGGCGAGGCTTTAGTTTGACAAACAATAATTCTAGGCTTTTATTAGTAGTGTTGAAAAACCAGGGAACCCCCAAGTTTTTATAGACTTTATGAAGTGTCCCTTAAGGCTAATTAGGGGTCTGGACTGCCCCAGCCCCCCCCCCCCTCTATTCGAATCCTGCCTGTACTTTAGATTTATCAGTTTTGTCCAATGATTTATTTAAATGACTGTATTGCGCATAAAAAGCCTAACCAACGGCAGGAGGTGAAGCCAGTGGGAGTGATCGCGCCGCCATATTGGTATAGCCAGCAATGATGGAGGCCATCATTGACTTACAGTCAAAATAACAATATAAAGAATCCAGAAGAGTTTTTGGTTTCCATGTTTGTTTAATTACTTGTTACTTCGGGTATTTTTCTCTCGACCGGGGAGTGACAAGAAGGAAGAACCCACGTGCAGACAGCAGTTGTACAAGAAACAGACTTTATTTATGACAAAACGAACACCCACAATGGGGTAAAACACGGACAGGACTAAAATGACTAAACTAAAAATTAACACTTCCCACGAGGAAGATAAAACAAAGAAACAGAATAGATATAGACGTACGGTCAACAGGACTCAGAATTAAATAATAAACAAGACGCAACATACTACCAAGGTGACAAGTAGTCACGGCAGTGTTATCCAACAGGGTAGGGAAAGGTAGTCCAAACAAGGTAGGGTAATCCAATAGGGTAAGTTACATACAAGGCAACGAAGCAACCAGGCAAGGTATAAAACAAGCATCGGCAGAAACAGGTAGTGTGAACACGTAGTGTAAGCATAAGTACCAGTACAAACTAGCACAGGACAGCAGACACGAGGGCACGAGGTAAACCACCCCATACAGTCTGTATTTAGAATTCAGAAAAAAACACATTTGTTATATGTTGAGGTGTCTCATTCATGATAATGTACGCTACTGTAATGAAGATTAATGTCACTTACCCGCCAAAGCTAATAACCAATAACCATTTGCATGCTTAAGACATTTGCTTTATAAGTACCTACGGGAATTCTATTGATGCTAGTTATGCGGGACTGGTTAGGTACCGTTAATATGTGACAACTCCCTATTAATTTAATAGGATGTTTGGGCACACCAACATGGAGGAG
Organism: Triplophysa tibetana; assembly: GCA_008369825.1. NCBI lineage: Eukaryota > Metazoa > Chordata > Actinopteri > Cypriniformes > Nemacheilidae > Triplophysa > Triplophysa tibetana. The sequence continues at coordinate 14,921,700 of CM017897.1, forward strand.
TGGTGGCTTCAGTGTAATGACTTCATGAGCAATCCAGTCATTTTTATCAATCATTGGGTTTTTTATGTAAGTGAAGATGAAGGAGAAAATACAAAAGAGAAAAGGTCAATTACTTGGAAATAAAGTGTTACGATCAGACAAGTAATAAGAACCGCATTTATATTGGAAAATCTTTCCAGCGCTGGACAGACATTAGAAAGCGGGAATGCCTGGAAACAGGTGCCAAGGCTGATATAGGTTTACATGGTAATATGGCTGGTGTGTATGTCCTTATGAGACCAAACTCACTAGTCTATTGTTTTGAGACTCTATTGCAAAATTGTGTATTGTATTGTTATTGTGTTAAAACATGGGATAAATGGAAAAGAAAGGGAAATTGTTTCATTTGAAAACATACAAGAATTTAAGAAATACATACCATCACCTAAAGGATTATTAAGAACACCATACTAATACCGTGTTTGACCCCCTTTCGCCTTCAGAACTGCCTTAATTCCACGTGGCATTGATTCAACAAGGTGCTGAAAGCATTCTTTAGAAATGTTGGCCCATATTGATAGGATAGCATCTTGCAGTTGATGGAGATTTGTGGGATGCACGATGCTCCCATTCCACCACATCCCAAATATGCTCTATTGGGTTGAGATCTGGTCACTGTGGGGGCCATTTAGTGCAGTGAACTCATTGTCATGTTCAAGAAATCAATTTGGAATGATTCGAGCTTTATGACATGGTGCATTATCCTGCTGGTAGTAGCCATCAGAGGATGGGTACATGGTGGTCATAAAGGGATGGACATGGTCAGAAACAATGCTCAGGTAGGCCGTGGCATTTAAACGATGCCCAATTGGCACTATGGGGCCTAAAGTGTGCCAAGAAAACATCCCCCGCACCATAACACCACCACCATAATTGCATTAATGTGAAATTGAACAGGTGTTCCTAATAATCCTTTAGGTGAGTGTATACCCTTAATTTATAATCGTCTGTACCCATTGAAGGTATAGAGGAATGGAATAGAAGGGATATGGGTGCATTCTGGCAGTGGGCTAAATCTCCCATAGTGAAACACAGAACAAAGTTAGAGAAAGAACGATGGGTTACTTAACATAAACCCGGGTTCTTTGATACTAGAGTGAGGTTTTTCACCAGCACTTTCCTGTGACATTTAGTCATTTGCTAGACGCTTTTATCCAAAGCGACTTACAGTGCACTTATTACAGGGACAATCCCCCTGGAGCAACATGGAGTAAAGTGTCTTGCTCAAGGACACACTGGTGGTGGCTGCTGGCATCGAACCAGCAACCTTTTGATTTACCAGTTCAGTGGTTTAACCCACTAGACCACCATCTCCATCACCATCTTTCCTCCGTGCACGGGTACGGGAAGACATCTTTCTATAATGACATGGGTAGAGGTCAGAGACAGACATGGTATCATAGGAGCTTCTATATAGAGTTGGACTCGTAGCCAGCAGGTCGCTGGTTCAATTCTCAGTGCCACCAGGAAATGACTGAACTGCCCTTGAGCAAGGCAACTTACCCCTATTTGCTCTGCAGTGATAGCTGCCCACTGCACCCTACTTGTAATTCACTTTGGATAAAAGCGTCTGCCAAATGAATAAATTTAGTAAAGGCGGTAACAAAGGGTAAGGACATTAAGTCATTCACAGGCGACTTAACGGCCCCGGTCCACTGTTTAGAATGTTGATTTTCTCAGGATTTAAAAGCAGTTGGAAACATCTGTGATATTGTAAGTACTCATATATGTATATATATATATATAATAACATATAAATATATATAACATTGGTCTAGTGGTTTTTGGATATTTTACTGCAAATTCTTACTATTTGTACCTTAAAATAACCCATCGATTTCGTCCGGTTAAGAGATGTTCAACCTCTGAAATTATTTTAGAGAGATTATTTAAAAGGTAGAAAAACTAGGAATTATTGCTTGAAGAATGTTGTATAAATCCGAGGCTTGGTCCTGATCCTTTAAAGATATTTTTAAAGGGGAGATTTCACGTAAATACGAAACTTGAAAAGAGCAATGGATTTATTTTGTTTTCAATGGAAATCATCCACTTCGAGCGAGGCAAAGACTTCAGGGACCTGAGGAAACTTAAAAGTAGATAAAATGTCACTGTGACACTTTTGTCCGTTCACTAATAGAAAGCAATGGGTAGCATGCGTACGCACAAATTTGTGAGTGAAACCTGCGTACAAAAGCTTAGACGAACAAGTCATGATTCTTTCGTAGAGAAATTTATTCAAAATACAAGAGAAAAGATAGGAACAGTTGAAAGCACACGTATGCAGAAATCACGAGTCTCTTTCCTTCTATCTCTCTCGCTCTCTCTCGAAGACAAAATGACAAAATTCATGTTTCAGCTCAGGATAATAGTTAATTCTATATTTAAAATAATACATATATATATAGATATATATGCGTAGATGTATATTTAGTTTTAAATGTATTTCATCGTATAAAGTGAAAGAATGAGAGAAGCTACGTTAGACTATAGCTTGAGCGGCAAGTTTCTCTGAATAACCGTGGTTTTACAGCTGGCTAAAGAGAACTCGGCAAACTGCGTGTCTGTATAAAAGTTTTTTATAGCGCATTAATATTCTACGTGGTAAAATATATGTCTCTGGATATACTGTGTGTAATCATGTCGTTACAGTCCATTACTGAGAATTACAAAAGTATCCCTCACGTATAATATGAAGAATTTGGTTCGAAAATTAGATAACTCAGATTTTCAATTAATCCAATTAATGTCAATCAAACTGCAATTGGTTTGTTTTAATTTAAGCCATAATAACTCAAAATACACAGCAAACTGATTTAAAACGGATCAGTCTCATTGTGGAACCAAACTCTTCATATGTTCTGTCTCAGGTTTTCATTTTAGGGTGTGTCCATATAAGTTATGCCCAGCAAACAATTTTTGGTTCCCAGAACGTTAGCGTATGGTTCCCAGAACGTTCCCAGAACAGATATTCTAACGATCCCTGTTGGTTTTCCAGGAAAGTTTTCTTAACGTTAATAGAACGTTCCCTTTAGGTTAGGGGAACGTCCCCCCACCCTAACGTTACGGTAACGTTCCCCTAACGTTACGTTAACGTTCTCCTAACCTTAATGTTATGATTAATGCAAATAAGTCTAAAATCATGTGTTATAGATTTTTTATTGCTCAAAGAACAAGAACTGGGTTTAAATAAATCAAAACATTTATTCAATTAAACTGCATGAACAACCTTAAACAACATGCAAATAAAACAAATAGAAAGAAAATAATAATACATTTAAAACGTTAAACTAATTGGTAAATTTAATTTAAAAAAATCGTATAATTACTATTTATTAAATATAGAATGAGAAATATATATTTAAACTACATAAAAAAACTTAAAAAACATACAAATAAAACAACTTGAAAGAAAATCTATAACTTTAAGAAACTAATTGGTAAAATTAAATTTTAAAAGAATCGTATAATTACTATTTAATAAATGTAGAATGAGAAATATATATATAAACTACATACAAAACCTTAAAAAACATACGAATAAAACAACTGGAAAGAAAATAATAATAACTTTAAAACTAATTGGTAAAATTGAATTTTAAAAGAATCGTATAATCACTTTTATTAAATGTAGAATGAGAAATATATATACACACATATATATATATATATATATATATAAACTACATAAAAACCTTAAAAAACATAAAAATAAAACAACTGGAAAGAAAATAATAACTTTAAGACGTTAAACTAATTGGTAAAATTTAATTTTAAAGAATCGTATAATTACTATTTATTAAATGTAGAATGAGAAATATATATATATAATCTACATAAAAAACCTTAAAAAACATACAAATAAAACAACTGGAAAGAAAATAATAACTTTAAGTCGTTAAACTAATTGGTGATATCAAATTGGTACTGCAGAACCAACATTGGGAAACACTGGGATAAAGTAAACATCTGTTAAATATGTTAATTTAAATATTTATGACTGTAAAATACATGCTGTGGCTTAGATCTGCAAACACTGAGTAACTGCTCTCTTTTACTGCAGCATCAGCCAAAGGAAATCAGCCTGCTAGGTGAGAGGTCTTCTGTCTATATATGAATTTGGCGTGTGTGAAGGAGCCAGCTCTCGCGCTCGCAGACAATCTGTTTTCATACAAAAATGTGTATTTATTTTCAAGTAACGTTACCATGTTGAGCGTAACTTTGAAAATAACATGTTTATTAACTCCGACGAATTTGCTCCATGAGCACAAATGTGACGTTAACGGAGGTAACATTTAACAAAGTCTTAAGCTAAAGACGGAAAGCCGCGTGTGTTAGCAACAGATGTGGTAGGCTAATGCTAGGCTACATGAACATGTAATGTAACGTAAGTTTGGCAGTCAATTTTATAAGTTAGTTCAGTGAGTTTCATGTGAAAGCGAAAGTGGTTGTAAGGAAAGCGATCTCCTCCTGCTGCAGAAAGTAGTTATATAACAATTTGTATGGATAAACGTTAATTACATTTGTAGTAGGTTTATATGTTTAACCTAAATACATTACAGGCTGTATTTACCTCATGAAAACTGTCAGAGATTCTAGATATTCTTACCCTTTTCATAGTTTAAATGCTTTTTACATTTAAAACGTAAAATATCACGACAAATGTCTTTTTTATTGGCTGGTTAAGGAAAAGAATTTTACCTCAGGATAACTGACGGGATCGGAGGTTCCTCTCAGAAGGGAGTCGCTCTGTGCGCGCGGTGGCCACAGACCAAGTCAGCTTCCGCGGGCCTTGCACGAGACCGGAGCAAAATGTTAACCCTTCTGATAGTTTTTTTGTATTTTCGTAAATTTGTTTTCGTTTTTTGAAGAAAATACTGTGCATTTATGTTATGATACCCTCTCATAAAATTATGAATATAAAAAAGATATATAAGTGTACACTTGGTAATTAATCTGAAAGAGAGTCTGGAAACACTAGCTTTTTTAGAATTGAATGCCAATAAAAGACTAATGTAAATGTTTTAACTGGTAGATGTATGCAGTTATTACAAGCTTACCTAAACTGTTCTTCAATAACATTATCTGGTTCTTAAGTTTTTACAGGTAAAAATCATTTTCTATCATTACCTCTAGAATGCATGTTGATTAAAAATCATCTTAGTGTTTGCTATTTACTATTTTGCTCTATTCAAAACGGTTGTTATGCCCTAAAACAATAATAGCTGTTTTTTTATTTTGCCTATGTGATAAACCCCAAAAAATATTTAAAAAACATACTGCCTATTTTTCCATTAAGCAGAGTATAGAAGTGTTTTCCTCTATATATTGTCACTAGTGTAGTCTTTAGTCTCCCTGTCTTTCAGAGATAAGGTATTCTACCTTATGTACTGTCTTACACTAACAGAACTCATGTTACACTCACAGATGGCAAAATCCATAATTCAACAATGTAAAACTGTCAATAAATACATACAAAAAACACTGTGATGCCACACATGGGATTTATATGTTTGTTATATTGATAATGTGATTGTAATTGGTCCTTGAAAGTGAAAGTGGTCCCAGTTCTATACTTTACCTAATCTCACTGATTTAATTCGTAATTTGCTTGAAGACCTTAATGCAGACTTCGGGAAATGGTGAGAAACTAAAAAAACATTGTGCATATTTAAAGAGTTAAATAGCGTTACGTTTTCATATGTGTTTATACTGTATGCTGCTTTGAAAAATTAAAAATTTTAATCTAGGGTCACAGTAAATCTTAATGTTAATTAAGTCTATTTTAATGCTACTAATTAAAAACCTAAAGGGAACCTAAACAGAACGTTCCTTCCAGGTTATTTTTTGGTTTTATTGTTACCCCCAAAAAATAACCTGAAGGGAACGTTCTGGGAACGTTAGCTGTTGGTTAGAGAAAACGAACCTGCAGGGAACGATCCGGGAACGTTAGCTGTTAGTTAGAAAAACTAACCTGCAGGGAACGTTTCGGGAACGTTAGTTTTTGGTTAGGAAAAAACGTTCTGGGAACGTTCCCATATGGTTCCCAACAAAAAAACCAAATGGGAACCATAGGGGAACGTTAGGGGAACGTTCTGTGTTTGCTGGGTGGTTGGTTCGATTAAAACGAACTCTGGTGCGAATGCTCTGTAAGTCCCGTTTATATGTGTAAGTGTGAACGGTGCCACCTGAACCCTGGTGCGCACCAAACAAAGGCGTACCAAGACCGCTGAAAAGATGGGTCAACGTCCACTTTTACATGAACTCTGGGGCGTAATATGAACACAACACTGACCAAAGCCATAGAACAGAACCAAACACAAGAAGTGATCACAATATACGACCTGAAAATCAAGTTATTTGGTAATATAAAAGGAGTGATTTTTAGTAAAGGGCTTGGACATGAAACGGATGAATTCGGGCCGCCGTTTTGACTGCTTTAAACACTTCATGAGGTCTTCACGAGGTAACGTTTTGCTAAAAATACCCTCATAAGAGCAGACATGCACTCAACATTCATAACCCATGCAGCACTGTGCACTAAGGATGTGTAAGACTAATCGTTTAAACGGTAAACTCCCACTAGTCAACATTGAAAACAACAGTCGATTAAATGAAACATTACACAAATAACTATACTTTAAATTATTTTAATTTTAGTATTTCGTTTAATACCTTTAAATAACATACTAAAACTAAAACAATATGTTTGAAATAAAATTATTAATAGTCTAAAGTGTATAAGCAGGGGCGTAGCCACATGCTGGCCATGTAGCTACGCCCACAAACCGGCCTGGAACCTGCCACATAAAGCCAGGCAACCTTGAGCTGTGACCCAGTACTCGTCTTCAACCCCATCGAACTTCACAGATCGCTCAAATAAAAAAATCAAACCATGCACGTTATCTGTTTTCATTATAATCCATATTTGTCAAATAATGAAGCTGTCACCTTGCAAATAGGTAAACTAACCCATTCCTTATAATTGATTATTGTAGGTTTTTAAATGTGTTACTTTTAATTATGCATATTAATTAGGGTAAATTATTCTAGAAGTAGCCTAAAAGCTCATGAGGGTTTTTTTAAACAAAAGCACCTGTTAGCCTTGTGATTTCCAAGAATTAAATGTTCATGTAATTAGGGTTAGAAAGGAAAATACTTTATTAATGTAATAAAAATAAGAAACCGCACCGGAATTTGTTTTTACATTTGTTAAACTAATCTAAAAAACGGTTGTTTCATAAATGAGGCTCATTAAGTGCAAATATCGCACACATCCTATGCCACATATATACCAGCACCTTTAACTCATATATATTATGTATATTACCCGGGGTTGATAGCAGCAGCAAAGAAATTCTATAATTAGCCACTTCACGATTGCTGCGAGTTTAACACCCTAATGGCTGAGGGTACAAAACTCTTCCCAAAGCGCACATTTTTTGAGGTTACTGTCTATATCTGCGACCCGAGGGTAAAAGATAAATCATGGCTTCAGAGGATGACTCACGTTCTTTATTATACGATTTGCCCTGCGAATGACAGAAGTTTCTATTAGAGCTGACAAATTAGGAGTCGAAAGAGGGATGCCAGCTTGTCACCTTTCTACGAAATTCGCAGTTGGAACCAAAATGGGTCATTATTGTGATTTGTGTAGAGTTTTTGAAAGTGGGGGGATATGGGGGTCTGTGAGTCTTTGGACGGGGTCGCTGTGAATGAAATTATGAGAATTATGTCCAGGTGTTGTGGTAACGATGTCAAATCACTAGCCAGTTTGCACAGCATTCCTATAAAATATGAGTACACTGTCAGAAAGCGGTTAGCAGCCTTTCGGCTATAGCGCTCAGACTGTTTGCATCAGTGCATCAGTGTATGACATTATATTAACGTGAGAGTAAGGTTTTCGCATTACTTTCAGTGTATACGTTAAAGTATTGTGATATGTGTAAGTGGTAGATTCTGTGGATACAAATTTCATTTTTGACGACAATAAACTCGGTGGACTTCTGATAAGGCCGGATCTCTCTCAGAGAGGGCCTATAGCGAGAAAAATTACATAATTTTGCAGAGAAGCAAAATATATACATTCTCTCAGTTGCCCATGGCATGTTATGTATTATACAGTCAACAAAAGTTCTAGTTCAGTATCACGATTAGGCTACTATGATGAACATTTCATATCACAAACACAAATAGCCAAACACAAAGTATGTTAGGGAAAGGTATCAGCCAGATAACAGGAACACTTTATTTAGTGTACAAGCTTATACAGACCAAATAGCTGTTGGTATCTTTCAGAGTCATGTTTTAAACCATGTTTTGTAATATTTGAAGATTAATAATTTCTCCAATGTTTACGACTGTGAAATTCAGCGATTAGAATAAAAGAAAGTACATGTGAGTTTGTTATACTTTTGAGTCAATAACTACACCCAAGAGGAAACAAAAGAAAAACAAGCACATCGCTTGAAAAACCAAACATGGGCCGCTCTCTTATCGTGTAAGTGGGTTGCTCTTAAAAGAGCCTTTGGATATACGAGACACGATAAACTGCCTCTTTACATCATTTTGGTGGACTTTTCGGTCTTCTTGGGCAGCAGTAACGGCCTGGATGTTGGGCAGCACACCGCCCTAAGCGATGGTCAAGTGGCCAAAGAGCATATTTAGCTCCTATTGGTTGGCGACTAGTAAAGATTCAAACCAATCACTCAATTTCAATCAAAGCTCCAGCCGACTCCCCCTCTTTCTGCCCTGCCCCTTGTACTACGGGGAGTGTTCCCGTTTAGGAATAGATTGACGTTATGTTCAGAGAAATACGAAAAACTCGTAAGTATAGAAGCCAAGTTGAGTATAATTTGCTGACTCAGGTCCACTTATTTGAAGATCGTCCAAAGTGCAATAACGATTGAAAGCAGTTTGGGTCATATTTCGCCCATCAACCAAACACCTGGTGTTCAGAAAATACTGGGTTTTATAGCGTTTAAGACATAAAGAGGCTGCAAAGTATGGCGTTTTGTAGTGCATGCGCCGTAAATTACGCTGTAGAAACAAAATTAATAATGGAGTTTTAAATGCAATGCGAAACGCAGTTCCTTTTGTCGTTTTGCCTTCCATAGCAAGCCATTAAACTGCAAAAAATGACTTTTTTTCTTGTTGTCCAGTAAAAATGTTTTAACATTCTTAAATCAAGATGCATTTTCTTGATGAGTAAATTGACCTAAGAAAATAAGTCTTGTTTTTAGTAAAAACCATGACATTTCAGTGAATTTGTGCTTAAAAGAATTAGAATTTCAGAATCAAGTGCAGGTGGTAGATCCTTTTCTTATCTAGCGCCTAAACTTTGGAATATTCTTCCCTGCACGGTCCGGGAGGCAGACACACTCTGGCAGTTTAAATCTAGACTAACGACTCATCTTTTTAATCTTGCATACACTACACCTCCATAATATTAATCCTCAGAGGATTTAGGCTGCATTATTTAGATCAACCGGAACCAGGAACACATCCAACAACAAATTATGTACTTGTTGCATCAAAGAGTGCAAAACAGTACTCTACTCTCAGCCAGTCTTGTCTCTTTGTTCCAAGGTTACCGCAGGATGCAGTTCATCCCCAGACCTGATGGCAGAGACCTGACAAGAGCTAAGAGGATAGAGCTGGATAAAGGACGCGACAACTTTGATTTTCCTACAACATTTCAAATGTTATTAGTTTGTTAATGATAATCTTAAATCTATCATTTTTTATTTTTATTTAGCCTTGTTGTGCAAGCACTGTTGAGCTTGTGCAGAGGCTGCAGCTTTTGCCAGAGGGGAACTGGAATCCCCTGGTTGGGCCTGGGTTCTCCTGAGGTTTTTTTTCTCGATGGGAGTTTTGGGTTCCTCACCACCGTTTGCATATTGTTTTGCACTATCTGCCTGGCTGGGGGGGCTGCTTTAGAATTCAGAAATTAGACATAATTAATATTGCATATAAGAATTTATAGTCCGTTTAATATTTGACCTGTGGTTCTTTCTCCTTTATCGCCAATGTGTGCTTTCACTGTGTGTGTGTGTGCGTCTATGTCAATGTGTGTGTGTATGTATGTTTGCATATTGTGTGTGTGGAGCATTTGTATGTCTGTCTTTGTTGTTTTCACCTTTTTCTTTTTTTTACAGGTATATGCCTTTAGTTTTTTTACTTCTATTCAATGTGTCTCATGTACAGCTGCTTTGTAACAATGAAAATTGTAAAAAGCGCTATATAAATAAAGTTGAGTTGAGTTAAAACAATCAAAAAATAATCTTGAATTGAGTGACTAAGAAAAAGATAAACCTTAATTTAAGATTATATTTCTTACCCCTTTGGCAGATTTTTTGGTTATTTTAAGCAAATATTCACTGAAATTTCATATTTTTTCCTAAAAAATACTTATTTTCTTTATTTTGCTCATCAAGAATTTGTAGACATTTTTACTGGAAATCAAGAAAAAAAGACTAAGTAACGCTGGCTTCACACAGCAAATGTGAGCAGAGCTTTTTTTTTTTCGGCGAACATGCTAACAGATGAGACCATTCATACCGCACTCGTAAGCGCGTGCTCGCGTAGCAGAAGCAGCGCATAAGCAGCAATGCAGCGATCATTTCTGCGCTGAGTCTATTTTTGCTGCTCTGCTCAAGCGCAATTAAAGTTACAGTACATTGTAAAGGTACAAAATGCAATTTATTTACGTGATAAAATCATCTTCAAAGTTTGTCAATGACATTAAGTGTATTTAAACAGTGACGTGTACAATGTCCTAGGAAGTCCTGTTAAGCTAACAGACATATATATTGGCAGCGAATCAGATGTCATGCTGACATCAGGCATGATAAACAATTGGACCTGACTGTATCCGATGTCAATTAGTCGGGGATCTTCAAGACGACATAACGGATGACACTCTCTCATAGTCGAAGTTTAAGAACTAAAAGTTATTTATGACCCACAAGATGTAATGTACAAGGATAAACAAGTAAAAGAAAGAACGTTGGAAGGCAGCGGCAGATGCGGTTGGTGTGGATGGTGAATAGTATATTTGATCTTTCCATAGTACACAATCTAACAAATGAGTAAAGACACGACTAAAGACATTGCCTAGTATATTTTACACACACAACGTAAGTCTATGATGTGAGTGACTTTGAAAGTGTGATCCCCTGGTGTTTATAACGTTCACTGATTTCAAAGACATTTCAAAAATAAATAACAGAGCTTACACTGGCGATTGTATGCAAATTACTGTATATTAAAATTTATATCAGTTATTTTTATATGCATTTGGCAGACGATTTCATCCAAAGCGATTTACATTGCTTTATCCTATACGTTTATACATAGGTATTTGCAATCCCCTGTGATTGAACCCACAACCTTGCGTTGTTCGCGCAATGCTCTTACCACTGAGCTACAGGAAAGCAGTTATCCCTTTATTATTATATGCTTTTGAATTTTAAGCACACATCATGAACAGGTGTGCTATTGTGCTATTGCTAATATGCTGGTATATATACTAGTAAATCTAACATGAACCTAACGTGATGCTAAATATTCAATTTTTAATTATGTATGTCAAGGTTGTATTAATAGATTGACTATTTTGGTTGACAAAAAACATAAAAGGCTTGTCATTCTCTTCTAATTATTTTTTTCATAGCAGATGGCATTTTGTGTTGACAGATGATACATAACAATAACAAAAAAGTTAAATTTAATTTTCGTAGCAAAGAGGAAAAGTGAATCAATTAAACGTTTTGTAACAATCTTTAACTATCAAACAGTACAAACAAGCATATAAAGGAGATTGTATATTATGTATGTAACGTAAATACTGGTTAACATATATAGCAGAAACTAAGATTATTAGATGTCATATAAAATAACTTTAACATTTCCATTGTGGTCACTTTAGGTGTTCTGCTATACCCTACACAATATTGTCTTGCCACGATACTCTATCCTCAGGGGAGCAGAACATGTACAAAGCTTCTCACGTACATCATAAGCTTCTCTGGATCCCCTGTTTCCACCCATATTTCTAACAGGTGGTAGCACATTCAAGTTTATTTACATAGCGCTTTTCACAATGTGTATTATTCCAAAGCAGCTTTACAGGGGCAAACAGGAAAACAGAAAAAAGGTAAAACACATCTCTGATTTTCTGCTGGATTGATGAGGAAATTGTGATGGATGCATGCGGCAGTGACTACAGACTCTGCATTTTCAGGCTTTATATTCATCCTTGTGTAGAGTACCCTCAACCTAGATGTTAGAATCACAAAAGCACCCTCCACTTCCATCCTTGCTCTTGACAGTCTATAATTGAAGATTCTTCAACATTGTGGAATTCTATTCCCTGGAAATGGTCTCATCAAAGAAGGCTTGAGCGGAAATGCAGCTTCAGCCACCATGGTGTATGGCATTGGGCCTTGTACACCTGATCCTGGCGAAGGGCAGTCTTCAGGGACAGACAAAGTTTTACTTTCTATTGCTTTAATGAGAGCAGAACCACTGTACACTCCACCGTCAGTAGCTCTGCCGAAGTCACCCACCTGTACAAATGTGAACTTGTAGTATGCATCTGCCAGTGCCAAAAAGACAATTGAAAATGACATCTTGTAGTTGAAAAACATACTCCAAAATGTGCAGGTGACACAATGGTGATATGTTTCCCATCCAGAGCACCTAGGCAGTTTGGGAAGTTCCATTTTGACCAAAAAAACTGAGGCAATATCTCTCCACATTTCCTCAGTTGCTCTTCGAAACTGATATGATATAATTTGAGTCTCAATAGCACAACAGCTCATGTATACAGAATCAGCCTGCTTATCCCCAGTCTATACTGGAATGCCAGGCTGGTGAAGCTCTCCCCAGATGCAAGAAATCTGTAAAAAAGCAGATAAATACAAATTATTTGTAATCAATTGTTTACAGAATAACAAATATGTCCATCCATCCATCCATCCATCCATTTTCTTCCGCTTATCCTGGGCCGGGTCGCAGGGGCAGTAGTCTAAGCAGGGATGCCCAGACTTCCCTGTCCCTAGACACTTACTCCAGCTCTTCCGGGGGGACACGGAGGCATTCCCAGGCCAGCGGGAGACATAGTCCCTCCAGTGTGTCCTAGCTCTTCCCTGGCGTCTCCTCCCGGTGGGACATGCCCGGAACACCTTCCCGGGAAGGCGTCCAGGGGGCATCCGGAAAAGATGCCCAAGCCACCTCAGCTGGCCCCTCTCGATGTGGAGGAGCAGAGGCTCTACACTGAGCTCCTCCCTAGTGACCGAGCTTCTCACCCTATCTCTAAGGGATCGCCCAGCCACCCTGCGGAGAAAGCTCATTTCAGCCGCCTGTATCCAGGATCTTGTTCTTTTGGTCATGACCCACAGCTCATGACCATAGGTGAGAGTAGGAACGTAGATTAACCGGTAAATTGAGAGCTTCGCCTTGCGGCTTAGCTCCTTCTTCACCGCGACAGACCGGTACAGCGACCGCATTACTGCAGAAGCTGCACCGATCCGTCTGTCAATCTCCCGTTCCATCCTTCCCTCACTCGTGAACAAGACCCCCAGATACTTGAACTCCTCCACTTGAGGCAGGAACTCTCCACCTACCTGAAGTGGGCAAGCCACCCTTTTCCGACAGAGAACCATGGCCACAGATTTGGAGGTGCTGATTCTCATTCCAGCCGCTTCACACTCGGCTGCAAACCGTCCCAGTGCATGCTGAAGGTCCTGGTCTGATGGGGCCAGCACAACGACATCATCCGCAAAGAGCAGAGAAGAAATCGTGGGGTCCTCAAACCCGACGGCCTCCGCCCCCTGGCTGCGCCTAGAAATTCTGTCCATAAAAATTATGAACAGAGCCGGCGACAAAGGGCAGCCCTGCCGGAGTCCAACATGAACCGGAAACAAGTCTGATATACTGCCGGCAATGCGAACCAAGCTCCTGCTCCGGTCGTACAGGGACCGGATAGCCCTTAACAAAGGGTCCCGAATCCCATACTGCCGGAGCACCCCCCACAAGATGCCGCGAGGTACACAGTCCAATGCCTTCTCCAAATCCACAAAACACATGTGGATTGGTTGGGCAAACTCCCATGAACCCTCCAGCACCCTGGAGAGGGTATAGAGCTGGTCCAGTGTTCCACGACCGGCACGAAAACCACACTGTTGCTCCTGAATCCGAGGTTCTACCATCGGCCGGATTCTCCTCACCAGTACTCTGGCATAGACTTTCCCGGGGAGGCTGAGAGGTGTGATCCCCGATAGTTGGAGCACATGCTCCGGTCCCCCTTCTTAATAAGAGGGACCAGCACCCCGGTCTGCCAGTCCAAGGGCACTGTCCCCGACCGCCACGTGGTGCTGGAAAGGCGTGTCAGCCAAGACAGCCCCACAACATCCAGAGACTTGAGGCCCTCAGAGCGGATCTCATAAAGTCGTTGACTTTAGCCCTGGTGATGGACGAGTCTGCTTCCGAGCCCTCAGCCTCTGCTTCCTCGATGGAAAACGTGATGGCAGGATTGAGGAGATCCTCGAAGTATTCCTTCCACCGCCCGATGATATCCCCGGTCGAGGTTAACAGCTGCACCCTCCACTGTAAACAGTAGGAGTTGCCAGGTGTCACTGTCGTTGCCCACGTGGGCGTTGAAGTCCCCCAGCAGAACGATGGAGTCCCCAGTCGGAGCGCTTTCCAGTGACCCTCCTAGAGTCTCCAAGAAGGCCGGGTACTCTACACTGCCGTTTGGCCAATAGGCGCACACGTCAGTGAGAGACCTATATCCGACCCGAAGGCGCAGGAAAGCGACCCTCTCGTTCACCGGGTTAAGCTCCAACACATGGCGGCTGAGCTGGGGGGCTTTAAGCAAACCCACACCAGCCCGCCGCCTCTCACCATGGGCAGCTCCAGAGTGTTGAAGAGTCCATCCTCCCTCGGGGAGTGTGGTTCCAGAGCCCAGGCTGTGCGTAGAGGTGATCGCGACTATCTCTAGTCGGAATCTCTGAACCTCACGCACCATCTCAGGCTCCTTCCCCGTCTGAGAGGTGACGTTCCATGTCCCTAGAGCTAGATTCCGTGTCCAGGGATCGGGCTGTCGAGGCCCCCGCCTTTGACTGCCGCCCGATCCACTTTGCACCGGCCTCTTACGGTCCCACCTGCAGGCGGTGGGTCCACGGGAGGGTGGCCTTACGTTGCTCCTTCAGGCTGAGCCCGGCCGGACCCCATGTGGGGAGGCTCGACCACCAGGCGCTCGCATACGAGCCCCAACCCCGGGCCTGGCTCCAGGGTGGGGCCCCGGCTGCGCCATGCCGGGCGACGTCACGGTCCTCCAATTCCTTGTCATCATAGGGGATTTTGAACCACTCTTAGTCTGACCCGTCGCCTAGGACCTGTTTGCCTTGGGAGACCCTACCAGGGGCATATAGCTCCAGACAACATAGCTCCTAGGGTCGTTCGGGTACTCAAACCCCTTCACCACGGTAAGGGGGCAGTTCAAGGAGGGCAAATATCATAAGAAATATGTTTGTATTTTTTAACAGTGAGCAAATGCAAGCGAAGATTGAAGTTGCTTACAGATGCTTTTGTCAGGAACCAAAAAACAAGCCCAGTGGCTCAGCTAGTGGCACCATCAGGGAATGGAGGTTATGTTGTTTCTATTGTCGTATATGCAGCCTAGAAAGTTAGTACATATATTTTTTCATTTTTAAAATATATACAAACACAGTGAGGAAAATAGGTATTTGAACACCCTACTATTTTGCATGTTCTCCAACTTAGAAATCATGGAGGGGTCTGAAATTGTCATCGTAGGTGCATGTCCACTGTGAGAGACATAATCGAAAAAAAATCCAGAAATCACAATGTATGATTTTTTAACTATTTATTTGTATGATACAGCTGCAAATAAGTATTTGAACACCTGTCTATCAGCTAGAATTCTGACCCTCAAAGACCTGTTAGTCTGCCTTTAAAATGTCCACATCCAATCCATTTATTATCCTAAATTAGATGCATCTGCTTGAGGTCGTTAGTTGCATAAAGACACCTGTCCAACCCATACAATCAGTAAGAAGCTGTCCAAAGACACTAGAGACAAATTGTACACCTCCACAAGGCTGGAAAGGGCTACGGGGAAATTGCCAAGCAGCTTGGTGAAAAAAGGTCCACTGTTGGAGCAATCATTAGAAAATGGAAGAAGCTAAACATGACTGTCAATCTCCCTCGGACTGGGGCTCCAAGCAAGATCTCACCACGTGGGGACTCAATGATCCTAAGACAGGTGAGAAATCAGCCAACACCACACGGGAGGAGCTGGTCGATGACCTGAAAAGAGCTGGGACCACCGTTTCCAAGGTTACTGTTGGTAATACACTAAGACGTCATGGTTTGAAATCATGCATGGCACGGAAGGTTCCCCTGCTTAAACCAGCACATGTCCAGGCCCGTCTTAAGTTTGCCAATGACCATTTGGATGTTCCAGAGGACTCATGGGAGAAAGTAATGTGGTCAAATGAGAGAGAACCCCACAACCTCCAGCTTGTCAGAAAAGCATTCTGCTAGTGTTTATCAACAATTGTATTATATCCTTGTTTTATTAAAATTGTGTTCTAAAATTCATTTTTTAGGTAAAAAATTCATGGGTTTAATCGAAGTGTTGCTTTATTTTAATACTTGTGGGTTATTCTTTTGTTGTTTCAGTAGTTTTTGTTAATTTATTACAATCTAAAAAGTTAATACTTAATGTCACTGTGCAAAATTTTATTTCACAAAAGCTTCATACTAGTCCAAGAAATTATTACATTTAAATGTAAAAATATACAAACAAAGTAAACAAATATATGAATATATTAATTTTAGGACTGACATTTGTTACAGACATGTTGATCTTACCTCAGTGTTACTGCAAGTCACTGTTTGGGTTCCATGGAACTCCTGTAATTTGTTGTTTGCCTTTTCAAGTTGACGCCAATCAAGGAAAGAACACGATTCATCTGCTCTTCACTCATCCTAAAGTATTTCCGTTCACTTTCGAGTCGCAATTCAGACACAAAAGGGGAATATGCACCGTATTCTCTCCGCTGTTGGTTTACTGGCTGCACCCACAATCTACGTCGTCTCCTTTTTCATAATCTCCTCAGCAGCAAATACAGCGCAATTGCATTTCTTCGATCTACAACACGTCCTACACGGAAACAAATATAACAATATACAATGTTAATCTATGAAATACAGTTTAATGAACAGTTCTGTTAGAAAACCAAAAAAAAATTATTTTGTAAAAGAAGATAAAGGGATGCGAAGTTACCCATGCTGTAAACAAGACACGGTTCAGCTGCGCACTTTAAACGCATCAGGTGAGAAAGGAAAATGGCAACGCACTGCTCCTGCTCTGCCTACGTACTGATCACGCGCTGCTCACGCTCTGCCGAAGCGTGCAGTATGAAACGGGTGTTAGACATCAACACTCATCATTCAAACCTCAACAATGGTGACAATCATAAACCAAATTCAGATAAACAGATCAACTTCAATGCATGCTGGGAGTCATGGATGAGTGTTGTACAATGATGTCACCCAGCATGCATTGGAGCATGAAGTTTTCTTTTGTTGATTGTCACCATTGTTGAGATTCATAGACTGATTCTTTATGTCTAATTGATTCAGCAGTGTGACAATTTAAAAAAATGATATGTTCTGTAAGTCATCAATAACACTACTTCTGTTTAAACTGCATTATAAACACAGTGTTCACAAATTAATACCACAACATACAGTGAGGAAGATAAGTATTTGAACACCCTGCTATTTTGCATGTTCTCCCACTTAGAAATCATGGAGGGGTCTGAAATTGTCATCGTAGGTGCATGTCCACTGTGAGAGACATATTCTAAAAATCCAGAAATCACAATGTATGATTCTTTTAACTATTTATTTGTATGATACAGCTGCTTATAAGTATTTGAACACCTGAGAAAATCAATGTTAATATTTGGTACAGTAGCCTTTGTTTGCAATTACAGAGGTCAAACGTTTCCTGTAGTTTTTCACCAGATTTCCACACACTGCAGGAGGGATTTTGGCCCACTCCTCCACACAGATCTTCTCTAGATCAGTCAGGTTTCTAGGCTGTCGCTGAGAAACAGGGAGTTTGAGCTCCCTCCAAAGATTCTCTATATCTGGAGACTGGCTAGGCCACGCCAGAACCTTGATATGCTTCTTACAGAGCCACTCCTTGGTTATCCTGGCTGTGTGCTTCGGGTCATTGTCATGTTGGAAGACCCAGCCTCGACCCATCTTCAATGCTCTAACTGCGGGACGGAGGTTGTTCCCCAAAATCTCGCAATACATGGCCCCGGTCATCCTCTCCTTAATACAGTGACACCACATGACTTTCTCCCATGACTCCTCTGGATCATCCAAATGGTCATTGGCAAACTTAAGACGGGCCTGGGCATGTGCTGGTTTAAGCAGGGGAACCTTCCGTGCAGTGCATGATTTCAAACAATGACGTCTTAGTGTATTACCAACAGTAACCTTGGAAAAATTGGTCCCGGCTCTTTTAAGGTCATTGACCAGCTCTTCCCGTGTAGTTCTGGACTGATTTCTCACCTTTCTCAGGATCATTAAGACCCCACGAGGTGAGATCTTGCTTGGAGCCCCAGTCCGAGGGAGATTGACAGTCATGTTTAGCTTCTTCCATTTTCTAATGATTGCTCCAACAGTGGACCTTTTTTCACCAAGCAGCTTGGCAATTTCCCCGTAGCCCTTTCCAGCCTTGTGGAGGTGTACGATTTTGTCTCTAGTGTCTTTGGACAGCTCTTTGGTCTTGGCCATGTTAGTAGTTGGATTCTTACTGATTGTATGGGGTAGACAGCTGTCTTTATGCAGCTAACGACCTCAAGCAGATGCATCTAATTTAGGTTAATAAATGGAGTGGAGGTGGACATTTTAAAGGCAGACTAACAGGTCTTTGAGGGTCAGAATTCTAGCTGATAGACAGGTGTTCAAATACTTATTTGCAGATGTATCATACAAATAAATAGTAAAAAAACATACATTGTGATTTCTGGATTTTTTTTAGATTATGTCTCTCACAGTGGACATGCACCTACGAAGACAATTTCAGACCCCTCCATTATTTCTGAGTGGGAGAACATGCAAAATAGCAGGGTGTTCAAATACTTATTTTCCTCACTGTACTCAAGAGTCAGTTGAATGAATTCCTTGTGATGAAACCACCACCACTTTCTGATCCTACTGCATCATTCTCCTCTTTCCCAAAACAAACGTGTTTGAACACAAATGGACAGCCAATGAAGACATGACACTAAAACAAGAGTCAAGAGCCCAACTAAAGCAAACATTAATTGTAAGTGTAAAAGTGATATTGATTCAATGCAATTAACATTGACAAATCAACAGTTTTTAGAATTAATTCAATGATTTTAGCATGCTGTCTGGGAAAATGGTTTAAAGTCAGTTTTTTCCATCCTTTGCTGTAGTGTGTCAGTAAAAAATATCAGTTTACATTTAAAAACTAGGGCTGTCAAAAGATTAAATCACGATAAATCTCGTCCAGAATAAAAGTTTGTGTTTATATAATACATATCTGTGTGCTGTGCATAATAATTTAGTATTTATTAACACATACCGTCCACGCATTTATTTAAGAATAATATAAACATTATTAAACATTTATATATAATTTCAATTGTTGGAAAATATGTAAATATAAAGACACTACACCGACAACATAGTACCATCAACCCCAAAGGGGCATTTATTGCACAACTCATAACAAAAAAAGTACAAAAGGTGCCACCCGGGGTGCTAGTGGTGTTAGATCCGCCAGTCCGTGCTCGTGCAGGTGGGTTGTAAATTTCGTGTCTCCCTCGCTGCCCTCTCACTCTCTCGCGCTGGGGGTCAAACGAGGACAGCGGTGCGTGCGAATAACCAGGACCCAGAGTGGTGTGAGCACACGGTCGTTTCCAAGTCGGCGCTGATCCTAGGTCGGCGCCTCGCAACAATATGCATACATGTGTATGTGTTTGTATTTATAAAAACATAATTAATATGCACAGTACATTGACATATATTGAACTTTTATTCTTGATGTGATTAATCGCTATTAATCTTCTTACAGCCCTTTTACAAACATAAATTTACATATTAATTGTAATAATTCAGTGAGATTGTTGCGCATCACACAGAGATCTGATCTGATCATCATCCAGTCTGCCTGGAGTAACATGAAATAACAGAACAAACCAAGACAGCATAAAAGGAATCAACGTCTCCAAAATGCTTCTAGAAACCTACAAAAATCTCACTGGATTAATGGCAAAATAAATGTTTGGAAATGTAAACTGATATTTCCTACACACTACAGCAAAAGATAGAAATAATTGACTTTTTAACTGCAGAAAATACCCTTGTTCTAGTACACCTTTCCCAATCCCGCCCCCTTTTCTCTCTCACACTATGATTCCTGTCATTAGTCTGTCCAATCAAAATACAAGCAAAAATGCCAAAAATACATCTTTAAAAAACTAAACAATAAAAACTAATTGGAATATATATATATTTGTAATGTCCTTATTATTATAATGCTCATTATATGTCATTTATACATTTTTTATACAAATGTGTAAGAAGACTAATGATAAAATTCACATTAATCAGATTTTGCATTAAATGTGTGCAGAAATAAATACAGGAAAATATCGATGACTGGCTTTTGAGACTCAATATCGAATCAACGTCATTAAAAAAAATAATTAATCGAAAAATCGATTTTTGTTTCTTTTGCCTAGCCCTAGTGTATGTATTTGTAACCACAGTGTAAGTACACATCGGTAAATAGTATCTACAGCTTTAATGTTTGTTTTGTGGAGTACAAGAAATGAGGAGACGAGAGACGAAGATGTCAGCTTAGTATCCACTTTAATATTCCTCACTCCGAACAGCGAGTGAGATCAAAAACAACCACACATGTAAAAACCGGAACATAACTAAACTAACTCCTCCCTCTGTTAAAGGTACAGTACCCTGGTGAATGGCTCTTAATAACATATTACTTGTGGTTCGCCACAGTTTAACTACACAAATGTAACAACCCTCAGAATGGTAGAGAGTGGGAGAGAACCCAAATGCAGTCAGACACGAGGTGAAGGAGTTAAACAGATATTTATTGTGACACAAGTCTATACAAAAAGGCAAACAAAACCCACAATGGGGAAAACAAGACAGGATAAATAATAGTGTTTAACAAGGACACTTACTGACTAGACTAGAAAACAAACACTTGATACAAACACTAAAATAACACTTACTAGACATGGAAAACAGGAACAAGGCAAGACTGGGTAAGGTAGATGCAATAACAGACAAGATTCAAGGTACAGCTTCAGCACACAGCAACATCAACAGGTACAGCGAACGAGCACAGGACAATGAACACGAGGATGTTCTAAAGGGAGACAGACAAAGAATAATTAACAGGGAACAGGTGCTGGGTGTTAAGCACTTAGGGAAGCTGACGAGGAGCGAGAGGGGCGGGGCCATAGACGAGACACGAGAAGGCGCATGACAGCCAATATCTAAGCCATGCCATGTCCTTCTCACACAAAACCCTAGGTTATGCCATGACTCCGCTGCGAGAACAAGAATAAACATGACATGATAGCGGAATCATGACAGTATGTGTGATTACAAATGTGTAACAGGACTTTGGTAACAACCCTTTTTGGTCATGAAAGTACAAATGTTAGGCTTTAGATATAAATTGTGGTTGGACTCCAGAATGTTACACTTTATATTAAGTTGACAGTTCATGTGTAGTTACAATGTTAGTACAGATCCAACTCCTTCCACTTAACATATCCCTAAACCGACTCATCTCCACCCCCTGGATCACATTGTTCTAATTACTACTATACATATTAGTGTTAAAAAAGAAGTAGTTATATAATTCCTGTTACACGAGTACTTAGTGAAGTGATAAAAGTGTTGTTGCCAATGTCCAGTTAAACATTTGTAAATACACATACCATTCAGTTACATCTGTGTAGTTAAAGAAATATTACAGCTGTAGATACTATGAACCAATGTGTATATACATTGTGGTTACATACTATGAAGACATCAAGTAAGTATGTAAGTACATGAGTAATAGGGACACATTATAAAATGAGACCATTTAAAAACTGCATTATACTGCAAATTACATGTTTGAGTTGAGTGTTGATCATCTATTTAAAAAAATAATAGTAACTAAATTTAAGTTTGGGTTAAGTTGTTAGGCCTAGTTGTATCCTTATAATTTAAAAGGGCTCCCTATAGTTTTAAACATAAGCGGAGGTAGATTTTTATCACTATGAAATTTTAAACTATAACTGGATGTATATAAAGAAAGATCAACTTCTTCAGTAACCCACTATTAAAAAAAAAAAGATTTCCCAACTGTACCGAACCCTGACGTTAAAACCGAGGTATGTACCGAACGTCATATTTGTGTACCGTTAAATCCCTAATAATAAATAGGTATTATTCCAATTTAATCCTTAGATTATTGAAAAATGTTTAACTATTTGCAATAGATCACTGAAATTGTCAGTACACCTACAACTCAGGGTGTCTCTTCCACAGTATGGACAATTTGTTATTGTTTGCATATAATCAAATTGATCTGATTCCAGAGATTTATGAGGAACTCAAGTATGGCGAGTAACCTCTGGCAGTGATGAATATTACTATGGTAGTAAACATACCATATTTGACTTCAAAGAGTTTAAGTCCCCGGAACTCTCGTTGTCAACGGCGCCCAACGAAATTGTATTACCTTGACAAGGAGTGATCCAAAAGGAAGGCCATCATTCTCCTTGTAGCTTCAACCATAGTGCTTCCTCCAATATCTGCTACCATGGCAACCTAATGAAAAATAAGATTATCATATCATTACTTCATGATAAGTCCTTTGTAAGACATTTTTCATTTTGCTTAATTAAAAAAAAAAAGATGTTTCATCTTATTTCTCAGAAGCACCATCCTCTGAATCTGAACATTCAAAGTCAAAGTCACTGGCATCAGCAGGCATTCCATTTTCAAAATCATTGAACATGTCATCATCCAAAGCATAATAAAAAAATGTCTGCGGCATATTCATTTTCTACATCTTGTGAAACATCCTCAAAAGAAACATGATAGATCTCCAAAGGATCATCCTCCAATGGTTCACCATAAGCAGCTTCCAAAGTAAAATCCAGAAAATGATCAATTTGCTTTGAAACGAGACAGAAATTTTCAGCTACTTTTGCAGCTTTTTCCCTTATTTTTGTTCTTTGAGAACGCTCAATTATTTTCTTTAAGAAAACAAAGGCTTATTAGTTTCAAACATGTACATTTTCTAATTGAGGCAAAACATTTGTATCATCATAATAACTATTTATATCGTTTCTAATTACATCTCATTTTTATCTATGCAGTGATTTCTAGTCAGAAATATATTAATTATATTTTTATGCAAGCTAAATCCTACATAAATAGAACATGTTCAAAACCAAGCTTTTGCTCCAAACTTGCTTTATAATATCAGTTTGAAAATGACTTCCATTTGCTTTCTGTGATCTTCATAGAGCGTCATAAAGCTTCTGAGGCCTGGTTTCAAAGACAGGGACCTAAACCAGGATTAGGCCAAAGTTCAATTAGGATATCTAAGTAGTTTTCATAAACATGCCTTTGAAAAAAGCATTACAGGTGTGCATCTAATGACAAAACAAAGGCACTGACATGTTTTAAGATCATTCAGTGCAAGTTTCTTTCAGTTGAAACAGCTCAGATTTACAAATTCTACGAATAGGTTTAATCTTGTCTGTGAATCCGAGGGTGTATGTTTCACACTACAATTTGGAATCTCAGCAACAGGTCACCCTCACTTTTTATTACTAATCATCCCTGTATAGAAAATAACTTTGTCTAATGCTCTTATGACTGTTTTTAGCATGATTTGTGACAATTTTACTACTATTGTATACTGAATGACATAAACTTCTTCATAGCTAGTGTATGGCTATTTCATGTCATTCTGTAGCCTAATTGTTCTAATTGTGTACTAGTGTTAAATGCATGTTACATACACGGACAACAAACATATCAGGCTATTGCAAACTGTCTAACGATTTTTAAGCAAGTGCAGATAATTTTCTTGGCTGGCTTTCGATAACCATCACTGCAATCACAGCATCTCCCCTATAAATAGTCAAGACGCCTAACCTACACTCTTTCAAAACTCTTGCAAACCATCCTCCACCCTGTCGCCTCACCATACCTCTTCAGCTCAGCACCCGGGGATAGCCCGGGTCAGGGCCCACTCCGAGCTTGGAACCCTCGCCTTGGGACAGCACGCCAAATTCGCATACCATTCCGTCCCACCTTTATTATCTTTGTGGCGAACTTGTGAATACACAGCTTACGCATTATAAATTATAAGAAAATATATTACTCTAATATTGTAACTCCTATTGTTTCCTGTCATGAAACGTCTTGGGAGACAAGGCAGGAGAACCTAATTGAAGGCAGACACGAGATGATGGTAAAGGGTTAATCCCATAAGGTCCTATTTGTCAGAGAAGTTTCTCTGGTTAGCCTCAGTTTTTAAGTTAGAGATGAGACAGAGAGACTTCTCACATCCTCTTTGAAGCTCAGGAGTCGTAAATATCCCAAAGAGAAACCAAAAGGTTATCCAAACTCTCAATGAGATAGCAAAACCTAAAACCAGACCCCTGGAGTCAGGTTTTGCTATGGTCTTTTAACCATGGTATCAAGAAACCAGGACAGAAAGGGAGCGGAGGGGTTTTATAGTGCTTCTTTCAATGATTCCGACCATTTGGCTTATGCCAAATACGCTCCAAGTTGTTACAAAATAGTTTTATATGCTCGAAAAAAACTTGGATCGTATCCAGCAAACAAATATTACGTAATATGCCCAACTCTTTTTTTTGAAAAGTTGACCATGTTAAGCATGAGAAGACAGCGCGTTTAACATTTTAAAGAAGTCAGAATGCATGAAACACCGTTGCACGACTGCTTTAAAGAACGAGAGCTTCGCCATTATCATTACACAAGGAAACTAGCAAACATTACGGACAACAACCAATAAGCAGTAAAGCAAGTTTTATGTTGTTTATCATGTGCTTAGTGTCTGGACTTTGATCAACCCTTGTATGTTTTGCGATCGCTGTCCGGCTCGCATCGTACTTTGAAAGGTGAACGTCTCGGTTACGGCCGTAACCTTCGTTCCCTGATGGAGGGAACGAGACGTTGTGTTGAGAGACAGACTGGGGTTTGATTCTGAGAACCTATCATCTCCGAGATAAAAATAAAACGCCACTGGGGATTGGCGAATGGCCCGCCCACGCCAGTCTCCGCCCCGTACATACGGGTATAAAGGAAGATGGCGGCGGTCATTCATCACCCTTTGTGCTGAGGAACCTGAGTGGTGCTCCTTGCAGCGGTTCGGCAAAGCGTTGTGGCATGAAGACACAACGTCTCGTTCCCTCCATCAGGGAACGAAGGTTACGGCCGTAACCGAGACGTTCCCCTTCAGTCGGTCTCTCGACGTTGTGTTGAGAGACAGACTGGGGATATATCTAACACGCCACGGCGCTGAGCCGTATTACGACCTCGAGCTGAGCGACACTGACTAGGCTAGCGAGTCACAAGTGCGCGGTGCAGCGAGATGTAACCTTCCAGTGAATAGTAGTGGACATACTGCGAAGCCTCTACTGACAGTCACCACGGGCAGGGCGTACGCCTTGTAAGTGAGGCGCCATCCGGAGCCGTCGCACTGGGAAGAACACTGCTCTCCTAGGAGAGTGTGTTACGGAGACCACATCCTGCCGTTCGGGAGGTGACATGTGGAATGACATGGTCTCCTTTAGGAGACGACATGCGAAGCATCCGGCCATATGGGGCCAGCTTCGGTGACCGTGTCACCGGCGGGGAGGTTCAATTCGCCCACAGGGAAATAACAAGTAATCGTCACACGGGACTACCCAACGGGGGAGTCACTGCGTATGGAGCAACAGTCCTAGTAAAGGGGTCCACCTAAGTAGGGGCGACTCTGCCAGTACTGGACCTGGTTCTAACAGACCGCTCCGCTCGGTCCATTACCAATTGCTTAGTGATGGATGGAATGCCTATACTTCAGCCAGAGAGGGGGAAGTAGGGAGGCAAGTGATAGCGCACTGTACTTACCCATGTAGGCAGTAGGCGCTCAGCAGGCGTACGCCCAGATCAGATGCCTGTCTTACTCTGTAGGATGTAAGACATGGGCTGATACTGATTCCAGTCGAAGGTTGTAAAACCTTGCGAAGGTGCTGGGCGCAGCCCAACCCGCAGCTTGGGAAATATCTGCCAGAGAGGCACCTCTGGCCAGTGCCCAAGAGGAGGCCATACTCCGAGGTGAGTGGGCTCTCACCGCAAGAGGGCACGGGCGATCTTGGGATCGGTATGCCAAGGAGATGGCGTCCACGATCCAATGTGCCAACCTCTGTTTGGAGACAGCCCTCCCCTGGTGCTGTCTCCCAAAACAGACAAACAGCTGCTCGGACCTTCTCAGGTCCTGTGTGCGGTCTACGTAGAGGCGTAAGGCGCGTACCGGACACAGCACAGTGGGGGTTGGGTCTTCTTCCCTAGGGGGAAGCGCCTGGAGGTTCACCACCTGGTCCCTGAAGGGCGGAGTGGGAACCTTGGGCACGTAGCCGGGCCTGGGTCTCAGGACCACGTGAGAGTCGCCAGGCCCAAATTCTAGGCAACCCTGGGACACGGAAAATGCCTGGAGGTCCCCAACCCTCTTGATGGAAGCGAGCGCCAACAGGAGCGCAGTCTTCATCGAAATGAGAGGAAGAGTGGCGTCACCGAGAGGCTCGAAGGGGGCCGTACTAAGGCCCTGAAGGACCACATTGAGGTCCCAAGAGGGTACGGGGTGCGGTCGAGGTGGGTTCACCCTTCTTGCGCCCCTGAGGAACCTGGTGACCAGGTCGTGCCGACCCAAAGACTTACCCTGCACGAGATCGTGATGTGCGGCAATAGCGGCAACGTACACTTTCAACGTGGAAGGGGAGAGGTTGCTCTCTAGTCTTTGCTGTAAAAAGGCCAGCACGGACCCGATCTGGCAATTCCGTGGGTTCTCCCCGCGGGAAGAACACCAGGATGAAAAGAGCTGCCACTTATAGGCATACAAACGCCTAGTGGAGGGGGCTCTAGCCTGTAGGACGGTCTCTATGACTGCCTGTGGCAAGCCGCTCAAGGTCTCTTCGTCCCGTCCAGAGGCCAGGCATGGAGGTTCCAGAGGCCTGGCTGTGGGTGCCAAAACGTGCCCTTCCCCTGCGAGAGAAGGTCCTTCGTCAGGGGAATCGGCCAAGGGGGGGCAGTCGTCAGAGCCATGAGGTCTGAGAGCCAGGACTGGGTGGGCCAATAGGGCGCAACCAGCAGTACCTGGTGCCCCTCCTCCCTGACCTTGCACAGGACCTGTGCAAGGAGGCTCACTGGGGGGAAGGCGTACTTCCGCTTGTCCCGCGGCCAGCTGTGTGCTAGGGCATCCGTGCCGAGGGGACCTTCGGACAGGGAGAACCAAAGCGGGCAATGGGTGGAGTCCAGGGAGGCAAACAGGTCCACCTGTGCCTGTCCGAACCGCTCCCATAAGAGCTGAACTGCGCGGGGATGGAGCCGCCACTCTCCGCGGGGCGTCCTCTGACGAGAGAGCATGTCGGCTGTCTGGTTCAGGTCGCCCGGGATAAATGTGGCCCGCAGGGATTTGCTCACCTGCCGACTCCATAGGTGGAGGCGTCGGGCGAGTTGTGTCAACTGCCGTGAACGTATGCCGCCCTGGCGATTGATGTACGCCACGGCAGACATGCTGTCCGATCGGACTAGCACGTGACGGTCCCGCACGAGGGGAAGAAACCTTCCGAGTGCCAGGTGGACCGCTAACAACTCTAGGCAGTTGATGTGCCAACGCAGATGGGAACCCGTCCAGCGTCCCGCTACTGTGTGCCCGTTGCACACCGCACCCCAACCTTGCAGGGAGGCGTCTGTCGTAACCACGACACGCGTCGTGACCTGCCCGAGCGGGACTCCCGCTCGTAAAAAGGTCAGCTGTGACCAAGGTGTAAGGGTGCGCCGGCACTGGGGCGTGATCGTAATCCGCCTGGTGCCGGTGTGCCACGCCGTCCACGGAACCAGACTCTGGAGCCAGTGCTGAAGCGGCCTCATGTGCATCAACCCGAGAGGGATAACCCCTGCTGAGGATGCCATATGCCCCAGGAGCCTCTGGAAGAGCTTCATAGGAACTACCGGAGACTGTCGAAACTGTCTCAGGCAGTTCAGCACCGACTGTGCGCGTTCGATGGTGAGACGCGCTGTCATACGAACAGAGTCTAATTCCATACCGAGATAAGAGGAGCTCTGCGCTGGGGAGAGCTTGCTCTTGTCTAGGTTGACCCGTAGGCCCAAACGGTCTAGGTGCTGTAGCACAAGGTCCCTTTGCGTACACAACACATCTCGCGAGTGTGCTAAGATAAGCCAGTCGTCGAGATAGTTGATAATACGCACACCTTGTTCCCTGACGGGAGCTAAGGCGGTCTCGACGAGTTTTGTAAAAACCCGTGGAGACAGGGCCAGACCGAAGGGCAGGACTTTGTACTGGTACGCCCTCCCCTCGAACGCGAACCGTAGGAACGGTCGGTGTCGAGGAAGAATGGAGACGTGAAAGTACGCGTCCTTTAGGTCGATTACCACAAACCAATCCTGGTGACGAACGGACTCCAGGATGCGCTTCTGTGTCACCATCCTGAACGGCAGCTTGTGCAGGTGCCGGTTCAGTAGACGCAGATCCAGAATGGGGCGCAGCCCTCCGCCTTTCTTTGGCACTATGAAGTACGGGCTGTACAGCCCGGAAAACATCTCGGTTACAAGGACGGGTTCGATCGCTTCTTTCGCCAGAAGGGCGGCAACCTCCTCCCGAAGTAAGGGGGCGTTCTCTCCTCGAACCGAGGTATAGAGAACGCCCCCAAACACGGGCGGGCGCTTGGCGAACTGGATCGCGTAACCGAGACGGATCGTCCTCTCTAACCACGCCGACGGGCTGGTGCACTGAACCCAAGCGCCCAAGAACCGTGACAGCGGAACCAGAGGGACGATCTCCTTCACCGTGCCCCAGGGGGTTGGTTCGGTCACTTCGCACAGGGCAGGACCCCGGGGAGGTTGACGGCTCTGTCGACTTACCTGCTTTAAGGGGCCTACGGGGGCAACGTCCAGAGGAGGTTGTAGCCGGTGGTCCGTTCCATCCCAGACACTGCCGCGTTGATAGTGCTGTGGAGGAAAACTCAGGGAAATCACGTCTCTTAACGAGAAGGTGGGCGCCGGGCCCTGAAAAGGGCCCGGACTTGATGGGGACGCAGCAGGCAGCGTCCCTCTCCGACCCGGCGTTGGTAAGGCTGGAGTCGGGCCCGGTGTAGATTTCCCTGGGTTCGTCCCGTCAGGGCCGCTTAGATGTAGCCTTGGCGGACTGCTGATGGGGAACTGTCGTCCTCCTCCGCGATGGTCTGCGCCTCGGGCGGGCCGTCCTATGGGAGGGCCCTGGTTCCGGAGGGGCCGTCGCAGGTGGACGGGGCTGGCGGGAAGCAGGCTGTGGCCGAGATCGTGTCGACCCGCGGGTGGCTACGTCGCGGCGAGGCAATATCTGCTTTATTGCCTCCGTCTGCTTCTGTACTGCGGAGAACTGTTGTGACACGTTCTCTACAGTATCACCGAACAGCCCGGCTTGCGAAATGGGTGCATCCAGAAGGCGGACCTTCTGGGTGTCACTCATTTGCGCAAGGTTGAGCCACAAATGCCTCTCCTGGGCCACCATGGTGGACATCGACCGACCCAACGCACTTGCTGTGACCTTGGTCGCCCTGAGCGCCAGATCTGTGGCAGTGCGAAGCTCGGCCATGCGAGTTGGGTCGGGCTTCCCCTCCCCCAGGTCCCTCAGGGCTTTAGCCTGATAGACCTGGAGAATCGCCATAGCGTGAAGGGCGGAAGCGGCCTGTCCAGCGGCATTGTAGGCCCTCGACACGAGTGTCGAGGAAAGCTTACAAGCCTTGGACGGGAGTCTAGGCCGACCCCTCCAGGTGGCAGCCGTCTGCGGGCACAGGTGTCCCGCGACAGCACGCTCCACCTGG
The DNA here is from genome assembly GCA_008369825.1 of Triplophysa tibetana. Taxonomy (NCBI): domain Eukaryota; kingdom Metazoa; phylum Chordata; class Actinopteri; order Cypriniformes; family Nemacheilidae; genus Triplophysa; species Triplophysa tibetana. The sequence continues at coordinate 14,951,972 of CM017897.1, forward strand.
GGGATGTCGACGTATCCTCTAGCCGCTCCGTCCTCCAGGGAAGTGACAGCTACAGAGCCAGCGAGTCTGGAACGCGCAGAGAAGGGCGCGTTCCAGGATCTCGCCAGCTCCTCATGCACCTCCGGGAAAAAAGGTACTGGGGCGGGGCGCGGCCTTTGGTCGCGTCCCGACCCCAGAAACCAAGAATCCAGCCGCGAACGTTTGGGTGAAGGCAGCGTACCGCACGACAGTCCAATGCTCACGGCCGCTCGGGTTAGCATGGCTGACATCTCAGCATCGGACTCCTCTTGACCTCGACCAACCGAAGCCGGGAGATAGGAGGAGTCTTCAGCATCCGATGCCAGGTGGTAGCTGTCCGACGCATAGACAGACACTTCGTCCACATCCCTTTTTTGAGCTTGCCCGACCAACGGGGACGCACCAGGTGAGCGTACCGGGGTATGGGTGGTCTGCAGAGCCGAAGCTGGCAGAACGACATCCATAGGAACCCCCGGATCAGCCTCGTCTCTCCCAGGTGTCGACGCCACCGTAGCGGCGGACGCCTGGGAGGAAGACGAGGTGGAGGCGTCACTCAGAAAAAATGACGCCAACCGTGACCGCAACACCTTGATCGCCATGTTCTCGCAGGCAGAACATGAGGGATCAACGAAACCCGCCTCAGCGTGTTTGATCCCCAAACACACGAGACAGGTATCATGGCCGTCTGACTCAGGGATGAGTCTGCCACAACCCAGGACACAGCTACGAGACATGCCCGCAGCTGTGGGAAAAAGCGGCCCTGAAAAGGGCCTTTTTTCTCTTTAGGACTTGTGCTCTCTGCCGAAACGCTGAGGGGAAGTCCGCTCTCACGGGGGAAGGTCCGCTGCTCGGCGTTGAAAATCCAGCAGTTGGAGAGAAAGATACCATAAGCTTCAGCTGTAGCATCAGGTTCCGAAGAACAAAGGATGATGAATGACCGCCGCCATCTTCCTTTATACCCGTATGTACGGGGCGGAGACTGGCGTGGGCGGGCCATTCGCCAATCCCCATTGGCGTTTTATTTTTATCTCGGAGATGATAGGTTCTCAGAATCAAACCCCAGTCTGTCTCTCAACACAACGTCGAGAGACCGACTGAAGGGGAACGGTCTTTTCCTCGTCCCAGCGCGACATCCGACAGGTTTTCCTAGATCGCATTACATATGTCGAGTCAGTAACAATGACAGGTGAAAACACCCAGGTCGCTTCACGATCATATCACCCGGATTTACAGATTGCCGTCATTGTAACCCGCCAAAATGACGGATGGATGGTCTTCAGATTTTTCTGTCGCTGGTAAAAAAATCCATCAATGACAGAGAATTTTTGGTTAACGCGACCTCTGGTACACACACGTACAGGAATATCTGGACCACGGCCAATCAGATTTATGATATGGGCCTAATGTGTGTCTGTTGAATCACAGAGAGACTTTCAGAGTCGCAGAGACTCTCTTAGGGGCGCTGTAGCTAGTTTGTTCAGCGGGATTCACTTTTGGTATACATTGTTATCTCTAATATCTTGGATTTTACTTGTGAAGTAGTTCATAAATTAAATATAGAATAAAAATATATTATTTAATGCATTTAGAATTTTTATTCAGCAAATGTACAGAATTTTAAGTAAATACCAGCTAACACAAAGGAATAACACAATAACGTTTTATTCATTTCAGTTATAGCTATTCTTTCCCATCGTTTAGCGCAAAGATACAATATACAATGTAATTTGAGTAAAAGAGTCTACTACATTAGTCAAATATATATGAGTCATTCTACGAAACGGGTGCCATTTCCACTTTGCAATTTTCTACATTTTCATTAAGGACAAACTTTTTTTTTACTAACAACTTTAAATATATGTTAATCCTAAAAAGAACATATTTTCCCTCCTCAGGCACAAAATCCTTAATGATATTACCAATTTTATTCTGGCAAGAGAGTCTTTCTTTTACCAACCCCGTCACGGACAATGTGTATGGCATTAGAGTAGTAAAACAAGAAATATATTTTTAAAATCTAACGTTTTCCTAATAGTAAAATGTCCCTTTTTTGGAAACCATCAGTAGAAAGTCTATAATTTAATTTAAATAAATATTCTTAGTTTTTTTAATCTTGAAATATGATTTTGACATTTCAATGGCCTCATTGGATTCAATTTCAATTTATTGTCATTACACATATAACAAGTACAGTGTAACGAAATGGAAATATGATTTTGACATTTCTATGGCCTCATTGTTTGTACTAAAAGAATACACTTAAAACATACAAATAAAGTTAAATTTAATTGATTAGTCCACACAATGAGAACATCATTTAACATTAATTTATGCAAAATGTCTTTTCTTTTACATACATTTTTTAACAAAATGACCCCGTCACGGGGTGGTAACTGAAGTCACGGGGTGGTTCACTGTGTCAGGGTGGTATGGACAAACTGTGTGTCTATATGGTATGTTTGTTTTGAACTTTAAACTATAAAACTGGGGGAGGGGAAACATCAACATTGGACATTTAATGGAGAACTTTGGTCATGCTCTGAAAAACTAAAAAAAGAGCATCCTTACAGTGACTGGGAGAGTCGCATCCACACATCCCTCTGGATTTCCATGTGGCGGGATTTCACAGGCTGTGGTGCTTGAATGATTTCGAGCACATCATCAAAGAGATACCACAGGAAATCATCTCTTGGAGGCCAGAAGAACCTGTTGACACCAACACGGTGCATACACTTTACCAGGGCATGCGTTTCATCGGTCTCCATGATGAACCCAGGATAAAGGTCACTGTCATACTTAAGCATGCACCACTTCCCAATGAGATCTCCACTTTCCCAAGCAATTGCTTCTGTTGGCACCTTTTGCGCTGGCTAATCAAAAGTGAAATGCTGTGTGGTGAAGCATTGACATCTCAGCTGCTTTTGCATGGAACACATGCAGCTAATTTTCTGTTAAAGGATTTCTCCTGATGTGAATGTGACCACTTGGTGGGTTTTCATTGTGGAATCTGCCCTAGCATCTTTTTCACTGCCTGCTCAACTGCTTCAGATGCTACATAAAACAACTTAACAGTTGTCGATGTTTCACTTAGGACTTTATACAGCTCATGGGCATCGGGTATGTAACGACCGTTGGTCACCAGCTTATCCGCTGTGCTTTTCAAGGTTCCCCCAATACCGTCAGGGGCCCCCTTGCCATGGCTTGCCTCAAAAAAGTTCCACGTTCCACTTTCAGACCTCGTCTTGTGAGCTCTGTGCTGGAAAGGAAGAAATTCCCTTTCTTGTTTGTATAGGGTACAAGGTCCATCACTCAAGTGTAGAACAGATACATCTGGGTATGTGGCTTGGAGGATGATACTGTGCTAAAACAGATGGGCTCTTATTCACCACCTATGTACAAAACACCAGTGTGCAGAGTAGCTTGTTGGTCCGAGGAGCCAAAGTGGACACATCCCCTACGACCACGTCACAATAAAACATGTGACAGGGTGGTATTCAAGTTCCTCACCTAGCAAACATGTATTCTATCTACAATATAATTTTATTTGCATTAATAACGTAAAAATTTATATAAAAATTAGTTTTCCCTCTCTATCTTGCGTGCCGGGGTGGTTGGTTTGAGCTTGACAGAACCTGCCTAAAATGAAAAATCAACAAATAAAGAATGTAGAAGAATGTCAGTACTTGCCTGTTTTTGTTCTTGGCGGCAAAAAGGCTCCAATGATGTCACTTCCGCTTTGTGATGTGATTTAAAGCAACAGTACATTATTTTTAGATAAAACAAGTTAGTATGACGGGATGGTAAGTCAAATTGAGGGACGCACACAAATCATAAAATATTTACAAAAAATAAGATTTATTTTTAATAAAATATATCTTATGTGAAAAGGGACACAAATATATCCTGAAATGATATATATATTTTTATAAATACAGAACTTATTTGGTGATATTTTAGATGCAAATGTCATGTTGGTCAACACGGACATGTTAAAATAGTATGTTATTCTTTAAAACATTTATTTTATCATATATCCTGTTAACAAGAACACTTAAATGAATAGCTTTAAGCTTTGTAGTTACATTTTGGGACATTTTTGTGCCTTATGCATCTCATCAAATGTTGTGGACTCAAATGGCATCCGTTTCGTAGAATGACTCAAATATGTTCAAATTAATATCGATTCTGAGTACTTATTTGTGATCTCTTTAAATTGTGACACAGTTACACGCATACACACACACACGAAATTTAAAGAATGTAAATTTTAAGAATATTTTCTCTCCTCGGATCGAGGATTGTAGCGATGGTATGGAGGCGCTCAGATTCATTGTCACAAAATCTTTTTTGGACTTCGTCCAACAACGTGGCTTCTGACGGTTTAACGCCATGGTCAGTATCCGCAGTCTTCTCATGAAGACGAGTTCAAGCTCTGATGGATGGTATGACATCTGCAGCTGATGCAGTTGATGAGCTGATCTGTTGCGTGTGCTCTTGAAATGGGGCGGGTAGCGAAATAATATTTTCCACTAATTTCCACCTGCTAGCCTTAAACATGGAGGGTAAGTCATGCTAGGCTCCATAAGCACATAGGGCACGTTTCTGTTCATGGACACTTTGCAGCTTTTATACAATACTGTTCCACCTTGTCAGGACATCTCGCTGTAGTCTCTTTATAGGCTGTCCCAGTTGTTTCTGAATACTTTGAAGTCTGGAGTACGCAAGCTGCGAGTGTTTGAAATGACCTACAATACGTCTTCCAGAGGCAATTATATGAGCGATGCTGCATTGTAACATAACTCCCTTGGCCACAGCGAGCTGGAGAGAACGTGCCATGCACTGTTGACTGGGTAGGTTGGGATCCCTCATGGCCTTTTTCATGTTCTTCGCGTTATCCCTTAAAATAACATGCACTTTTTCCTTCGGGATTTCCCATGCTCAAAATATGTTGCTGAAAATTCTTGAGAATGAAGAACAACTCTCTTTAGTTCGAAGGTATGATTAATAAACTGCGCAGTGAGGCTCAATATGGACATGGGACATACACTAGTACTCCAAATGTCACTTGTGAAACTTTTTGACATTATGTTGTCCTTCATAAGGTTGTCTACATGCGTAAACACTGTTTGGTATATCAGCGGCAGGCACAGATCAGTGAAATATTTTCGCCCTGGCATAGTGTAAAGTGAATCCAAGTAAGACATGAGTCGCCGGAACCCTTCGTCTCAAACAACAGACAGCGGCTGATGATCAAGGCAAATTAAAGCCAATATTTACCTGAAATATCTTTATGCTTCTTACTATCCTTGCTGTCTTTGAAACGTCTCAGGTACTCACAGTTGAGTGAGTGGCGCTTGAGCTCCCGAACATTCCCGCTCTCTTTTAGCGCTATCTAATTTTTAAAACTGGTCGTATTCCTTTCCGTGACTAACCTTCAGATGTCTGATGAGGTTGTGGTGTTAAAATATTTTGGGTGCTTCCTGCCCCGTGAAATGTTCTTGGTACACTCATTGCAGATCGCTAATGTATTAACTTTTTCACACACCTTGAAGAATTGCCAGACCGGTGAAGCAATTTTTGTATTGGGTAAAAAAATTGTCTCGCCAGTTTTGCGTCATCTGATCTTGTTTCTGAAGCATTTTTATAAGAGCCTGACAAAAGACAAAATTAAGCTGATCATCGATAACCACTCCCAGGTCTCCTGCCTTTCTGGAAGATGTGATGGTTGATGTGCCCAGTTGAATGGAGAGATTGTGATGAGTCTTTGTGTCGGCCGGGATTACAAGCAATGCTGTTTTTGTAAGGTTCAGCTGCAGGTGATGGCCATTCACCCAGAGCGAGATATTGGCTAGGCAAGCTGAGATGCGTGCAGAAACAGTCGGATCGTCAGGCAGAAAAGACAGGTAGTGTTGTGCATCATCCGCATAGCAGTGATAGGAAAACCCATGTTTCCGAATGACAGAGCCTATGGATGTCATGTATACAGAGAATAGCAACGGACCAAGCACTGAGCCCTGAGGCAAACCTGTGTCGAGATGTTGGTACTCAGACATCTCACCACCCTAGCTGAGAGGTAAGACCTGAACCATTAAAGCACCATTCCAGAGTCACCCATAGCCTTGAGGGTGGACAGCAGGATGTGATGATTAACAGTGTCAAAGGCGGCAGATAGATCCAGTAGGATGAGAACAGATGAGTTAGAGGAAGCTCTTTCCAGTCTCAGGGCCTCAATGACGGAAAGCAGCGCAGGCTCAGTGGAATGACCGCTCTTGAACCCAGACTGGTTGCTGACCAGGATGTTGTTCTGGGTGAGAAAGAATTTGAGCTGGTTACATACAACACGTTCTAGAGTTTTAGCAACGAAGGGGAGTAGGGATACCGGTCTGTAGCTTTCTAACAGAACAGGATTAAGAGTAGGTTTTTTAGTAGTGGGGTAATACGGGCCTCTTTGAAGAGTGTAGGAAATGTACCAGTGGTGAGAGATGAGTTGATAATGTGAGTCAGAGAGTAACAACCGATGGAGAGATGGCCTGGAGGAGATGAGTGGGGATGCGATCTAGGGGGCAGGTAGTCGGGTAGTTAGAAGAAATGACCTTGGAAACGTCTCTCCTATCCTTCAGATAGGAGAGAGAACAAGGGGAGCAAGCATGTGTCTGGGGATTGGCTGTGGTCAAGAGGCGGTGGCGCAGAGAATTGATGGCTGATGCTGGTCGTTTTCTTTGCAAAGAACGACGCAAAATTTTACCGTACTAAAACCATGATACTAAACTATAACTTTAATAAAACCATGGTTAATTTTTGAAAGGGTGCTTTTATCATCTGTTAAATTTAAATTCATGTTCTGAATAAATCATCATATTTTAAGATAAACTAACAGTTGATTTTGCAGCAAGCTTAGAGGCTAATATAATGACTTTGCCAACTTTAATAAATAACTATAATATTGTTGTCCAACTTGTATTGGTGTCCTTTTGTTGCTAGAATTCTTAAGTTCATCCAATTCCGCATATCGCACAATAAAACTCGTTTTCTAGAACTGCATCATTGGTATTACAAAAGAAAAAAAATCACACTTCAAGTTTGAAGACGAGTCGACTACGTGTGTATTATACGTGCTTAGTGACGACGTGTGTATCATACGTGCTTAGTGACGATGTGTGTATCAGGCGTCATGTAAGGAGACGTACCTAGTTCAGACGTAGTTAGTAGACGTGCATTTTTTATAAAATTCTTACATACGCCGTCGTAACGTTGCCGCTAGTTGCCGTTCCTACCATGACTTCGCCGTGACGTCGCCACCAGTCTATCGTCTGAGTTCCCTAATCAAATCCATTCATAACTCCACACGGTCTGACGGCGACGAGATGGTAGGCTGCTCCTTCTCCTTCTCCTGGTTAGGCTTCGAATTGGCATCTCATACAAATCCTGCCTGCATCTCCAACACCTCTCCGCCCGCTTCCTCCCCCTATTCCTGTCCTTCTTCCTACCTGTGTTAAGTCCTCTGATTGACTCTGTGATGATGAAAAACAGCCTGCTAAGACTTTTGCGGTTAGATCACACGCCTTTAGCATTAGCAAGCGGTTTCAATAAGCTGTAAATTACGAACCAAGTTACCGTGCCAAAAAATGCTATGCAAAATAAGCGAATAAATCAATGATACAATGTTAAACAAGTAGCAATAATTTTCACTATAAAGATTAGAGTAAATGATGAATTAAGTACATTTTATTTATTTATTTTTCTTTGTAAAGAAGCCTCGTCAATTGACTTGCAAAGATTACTCTCTGCTGTCTCAGACGACGACATCTCTGTCCTGTGACCGTAACTTCAGTCTCTTGTTCGCCTGTGAGAGTTTTGTAGCTTCTCACACCAATAGGACAAATGTGTAGCTCGAACTATGAATTTAATAGTTGAGTATTTGCAAAAAAAGGACAGAGGAAACACACTGTGGCACTTTCTTTTTGTAGTATTACTGTTCTACCACTAAGTTTCCTGCCTAAGCATGCTCAGAGGTGTGCGTGTATTTACTGGCATCATCGCTCCAAAGGGAGCTGATTCCCAAAAGGAAATAAGTCACAAATTTCAAACAACACTACCAAGGGCATTCTACCTTCAGAAAATGGAAACCTAAGGGAATCTGTGATAGAACCCTGCTGTCGAGATGAGGCACCTTCGCCAAGTGTTTTAAAATCCATATCCTGGAGACAAGGAATGGAGGACAGGAAACATAAAAATGAAACTCTCAGTCTCCAGATCATGGTAAACGAAAAGAGAGATGAACCGGATGAGGTAATCCAGAAAGTGATCCTTCATCAAAGGTTGTGATGATTTGGCCCAAGAAAAGCATTAATATATTCCATTAATGATGTAAATAATATATATGTCAGCGGCCGATAGCTATTAATAAAATCTATATTTCAATAAAACTTTTGTTGTAGCCGACTACGCCACCTAGAGTTGAAACGGAGACCCCAGGAACTCACTATTAAAAACAGGTTCTTTATCGGGGAATGGAACAGTGGAAAACAACACCCAGAAATAGCAGTAGAAACTATTTTATTTCAATAAAATTGTTGGAGGAAAGCGATTTTAAAAGTCCAAAAGCCAAAGTCCAAAAATCCGAGCTCAGGGGAACAGTCAAAGTTCAACTCAGTCTCTACTGGGCATCTGAATTGCAGCTGACGACCATATGCTCTCAGTTCCGCAGAGAGGCGAATATCCACTCGAGACTCCTTATGTGGCTGATTCAAAGTCACTCATCAAGTAGAATTATTGCAAAGCAAGCTCAATCTCTTCCGTTACCGGCAATAAAACTGGATTTAAAAGGAACACCGCTAGATGAAAGCCAATGTACTCACAGCATGACTGGGTAGCAAACCTACTATCCAGTCCAATATATTCATGGCAGAAGAACCACGTCAGTTTCCACTCGCCTCCTCAGCCCTCACGGTAGTCTTTCGCAGTCCTCACGATAGTCCCTCGCAGCCGGTCATCGACCTGTCTCACATGCTGCTACTCCAACAGTGCTCCGCGACTCGTCGACTCTGTGTTTATTCGTGGTGTGCTTTACTGCACTCTCTCTCATAGCCATAAGCTGTCTCACCGCAAACGAACAAACACTCACTCTGCAGGCACACGTGATTCGTCTTGCTCTTGCTGTGTTGATTTCAGTACGGACACACAGCGCTGCCACACCGTCCCTCAGTCACAGTTGTTGGACTTTTATAGGGAAACATTCACAGCTGACCAACCCCAAAGTTGATCACTTATTAGTTAATTGAATGATAGGAGATAGAGGCGTGGCTTGGGAATACTGCTTGCACAAAGAAACACAGCAATGAATACAAAGCAAACACAGCAATTCACACAAGAGAAAACACAGCAATAAAATGTGAACATGCATATATATAAATACATTGTGCAACACCTTTGATCCACAACATATACATCATATATCTTGATGCAACAGGAAGCATTGTGTAGAGGGGTAAACACAGCACAGGTCATCTATTGTGTATTTTTTCAGTGCTTTCCAAACAGATCATGCCAAGCAATATGGTCACAAAAAAATTTGTCCACTCATGATTATATGTGATGATCCATGGTTATTCTGCCAAACCAACCTCAATGCCTTGCTTCAAAGTTATTTTTGACAATTTTGACAGGGATAGGCACTGCTGAAGACTTTGATCTTTCTGTCCTCCACCGCTGTCATATATTCATATAATGAAAAATGCTAAATCCCTGTGCAAAAATTAGGAAGCAAAATCTGTTTTTAAGCAGATAACCATATTAATGACAACAAATAATTTATGATGACTTATGATGAATGTTATATATTTTTTCTCTTTCAGTGCACCCAAGAACTACAAGCTGGCCATGCATATTTTTGGCCTTCTGACTAGAGGTCTCCACATGCTTTAAACCAAAGCCCGAACCCAGCCCAACCATTACAGCTACATTTAAGCCCGAACCCGACCTGAAGTTGAAGTGCCTTTAACAGCAAGCTTTGTTGAAATATGCTGCATTTTATGATTGCTTGCAATAATAATGTAAGAAATAGCTACATGTAAGCAAACAGTTTCATCAAGGCACGGCGGCACCCTCAGCAGTGAACACATATGAAAAATAACAAATAGCACAGACTTACCAATAACGAACTTTGTTGTGGGTGAACAGGTGTGAAAGTCAAAAAACTTTTTTTAACCCCCTGGAACTGTTGGTTTAAGCTCTGTCCTCCTCGGATTAAAAGTTAGCCCAGCTGCACTGAAGTTTCTCTCGCTGCAGCTGCTAACGTTACTTGCAGGGATGCTACGGGCCGGTCTTGACAAGATTGTGATTCTTCCAGAGTGCAGCTTTCCCTGCATCATTTGGAACTTTAATATGTTTTCCATCACATATATTTCGCTTTTTCGCTCTCATCTTACCATCACCTGCTGTGTTGTGACAACAAGGACAAGAGAGGGAGCACGTGTGCAAAACAGTTTATGCGAAAAATGTGTGTCTTCTCTCGAGTTTTTTTGTGTGCCCATACCACGGCAGGCAAACTTGTTTGCATGGAGCCTATATATTTTTTTAGTTAGAAGCCCGAACCCGAGGCTATTCATTTAACATTAACCCGAACCCGGGTTATGTTGCAGACCTCTACTTCTGACCACAGCAATTTCAATCGCCAAGTTTGTTAAAATGCTCCTGAGCTGTACTGTCATCTTCTCATGCCCATGCAGCTCTGAAAAGTTTGAAAAACACTTCAACAGCATTCAGACTTTGTTGACCACTATTGAAAAATCAGTTGTTGATGACAACAGCATAGTTCCCGAGGACACAGTAAAACATGTCTTGAAATTATGTATTCTGGTAACCTGGTTAGAATGACTAATGCAAAACATCATGTAAATTTCATATTTTAGGATACCTTCAGTCAAATATCTTTTCACAGACATTTTATGGTGGTCATAGGGAAAGCACGCCTTAACAAAAAAGTGGATTGTAAAGTGTACTACACTGAGACATTCATCTCATCCTTGGCTGCATACCTCATGCAGCTCTTCGGACAAACATGATGCTTGGTCAGTTACACTTGTTGTGATTAAACGAGTCCCTCAGGGAAAGGCTTAAACATATCTTTACTTTTTCACAATAATTTAGGTGTAAAGTATTACTGGACATGACCAAGTAGTATGTCTGTCAGATGTCTTTATTTGTTTAAGCCGATTTAAAGTCTTATACAGATAAAAGCAGATTGAGTCAGACATCAAATGCTTGCTACAAGGCAAATATTAAACTCAAATAATAATATCCTCATTCATTTTGTTATGCAAATTAAATATTACATTTTTTTGGTCGCCTATCATTTTCTCTGCCTTCACAACAAGCAAGATTTTAACTTTAGCTGCATAGATGTAGTGTTGTTCTAAGTGCTACACAGATATGATGTGGCGTATGATGGATGTATAGATTCTTAAACCAAACACGATGTAAACCTAATGTGTTTTACTGTATCTTCAGGGGACCTCGACAGGCTTAGTGAAGGACCCCAATACCAGCTATTTCATTTTTTTTCAAAGAAAAAAGTAGTTTGGATAAGAACAATGTGGTGTTTAAATGTTTGAACCTATTTTTTTAATATGAACAATATACCTTTTTGTTTTTCGAATCAGAATTTCACACAAGACTCGAGGAAGTATGGAAAAAAAGTCAGTGGGACTTGAAGAAAATTTGCTTCAGAGGAAGATGACTGAACAGACTTGATGACTTCATAATGATCTACGAAGACATTCACACTACACTTCTAAGGGAATTTAATGATGCGGAACGTATCACTAAAAGAAACGTAAAACTGGCTACATACTCTAAAAACAGTTCTGTTAATAACAATACATGTTGTGTTCAGTTAAGTTAACTGAACTCTGTGTTATTACTTGGTATAACACATTTTGGATTAGAAATCAACACAATGTGTGAATATCGACCGAGGACAGTTCTCTATTAACTTGTTTCACTTCAAATGAGTTGACTATTGAAGCCAGTTCAAGGATCAGTTTCAGACTTCACAGTCTCTCCTCAGGTTTTTTCTGGTTCTTTTCTGGTGATAAAACCTATCATAGAATGCGTAGCGTTCTTATGTTCCAGTTTCAGGGAGTAAGCTAAAAAGTCTGTCCTCTGCAGATTGCTTATGGTCGAGTCTTATCTTAACCGTGATATTTTTGACACAGTCAGGATTAAAACTCAACTCCCCAGCTGTCGCCAAAGAGATGTTTTCATCTGTTGATTCACATATCCTTCCATCTTAAAGATGGAATTTTTTTTGCAGTGTTCAGTTGTTCACATGTAAGGCAATAGTCCCGTGATGTCAGATATGTATACTGTGGGAGGGTGTATCTCTTGCCACCATAAAGGTGACGTGTAATACACAACGCCATGGGTGCATCCCATCTGGAGCACTCAACCTATATTAACAGAAATATCACAAATTACTTTCTGAAACAAGACAAGTGCCTCAAATAATATTGATTCAAATGTAAAATATAATATTTTATTTTTCTTTGAAGGTTCTTCAACAGCGATAAGTGATTTACTTAAAATATATACAGTATATCTTGCTGAACATTTTCTTCCAGAATTGTTCTTTCTATTAATTTAAATGAAATCAAGTTCAATATAATTTATTTATATATGTTTTTAAAACAGCTACAAGACTGAGCAAAATGCTGTATATTAGAATGAAAATCTAACCCTACATAAAATGTAAAAAAAACAGAGGAAAAACAGAACAGCATACAGAAAAAACAGTAATTAGGGATAAAAATATATAAGTGAATTAGTGGTAGGCCAGATCAAAAAAATATGTTTTAAAACGAGATTTAAAAATTAAAAGAGAGGTTGCCACTCTGACCTCGAGTGACAGATTCATCCACAACAGAGGACCAGCCACAGAGCAAGCTCGGTCTCCTCTAAATATCAGTCTGGACTGGGGGACTAAGATAGGGTGACCATATTTCAGCTTTCAAAAAAGAGGACAATCAGTGGGGGCAGGAGGCAGATGGACACCCACAGCGGGTGGAAAGATCGGGATGGGTGTAAATACTTAACAACCATGAAACTGTTACTGAACTTTACATAAAGTAATAAATCCTTTCCATTCAACTTTTGGCCTTCAGCAATAGAATAATAACAAACAAATAAAAAAGTTTAGCATTTAAATAACAACTTTAAAAAAAAAAACACTGTCTTTTCAAGCCCATAGGTTAAATTAAAGATCACTTGCCATTAAATAAAATGGGCATCGTTAACGCTATTCAGGTGCCATGTGCCACCCACTGAAAAGCAAGCTGCTCCTCTCGCTATTGGTTGTTGCCGTGGTTCTGAGGGAATGAGATGCACTTTGTTTACGTACGCACGCACGTACGTACGTACATTACCGACCAATGGTGGCGAGCAAGAAGGTGTTGCTTTGCAAAAATTATAAAACGCATGCAATGAATGACGACTTAAGAACGTTAAACCCGAATCCCGGATATTTTAGGAAATTTAGAAATCCCGTCCGGACGCAGTTTTATTGTTGCAAAAAGAGGACATGTCCGGGAAAAAGAGGACGTATGGTCACCCTAGACTAAGAGGAATTTCTCATTTTTGGAGCGTAGGCTTCAAGTGGGGTGTAAAGTACAGCTTTTGTAATGAATCTTGCAGGAGCCTTCTGAACCAATTGTAAACTGATTATTTGTGACTGAGCAATACCATAGTACAGTGAGTTGTAGAAGTCTAGGCATGAAGTGATAAAAGCATGGACGACCATCTATTGTCACGGGCTGACACGGAGGAGGATGAGTGGAGAAACAAAAAGGTATAATCCAATGGGGTTTAATGATAACAGAAGTCCAAAACAAACACGGGAGCAGGAGAACAGGGAAGACAAAAGCAGGTATACAATTCATTGACATAAATAATAACCGACAAAGAACAGAGGGAGACACAGGGCTTAAATACAAAAGGAAGACACTCATGGAAAACAGAAACAGGTGTGGAACTAATTAACAATGACGAAACAAGTGAAAACGAATTAACTAATAATGAGATTGGCAACGGGAGATTAACAAAGATGAGGGACAGGTGAAAACAATGAGACAAGCGAAAACTGGCAAGGAACAAACGTGACATTACCCCCCCCTCCACAAGGCGCGACATCGCGCCAAAACAGTACCAAAGGGGGAAGGGGGGGTGGGCGTCCTGGAGGCCGGTGCAGGGAAGACCAGACCTGGTGGGATGGGAGACCTCCAGGGCGATACGTCCAACTCTGGGACTCTGGAGGCCGGCGGCCATTCTGGAGGCCTTGAGGGCGGCGGCCATTCTGGAGGCCTGGAGGGCGGCGGCCATTCTGGAGGCCTGGAGGGCGGCGGCCATTCTGGAGGCCTGGAGGGCGGCGGCCATTCTGGAGGCCTGGAGGGCGGCGGCCATTCTGGAGACCTGGAAGGCGTCGGCCGTTCTGGAGGCCTGGAGGGCGCCGGCCGTTCGGGAGACCTGGAAGGCGTCGGCCGTTCTGGAGGCCTGAAGGGCGCCGGCCGTACCGGATGGCAGACGACCGGTCTAGCCTTGAGGGCTATCCCTGCCATATGGCTCCCCCCCAAAAAATATTTGGGCTTAGTCCGGGAGCTCATATGGAGGTTGGCCTGGACCGGCTGGGCAGCGGGCTCTGGCGGCTGGGCAGCGGGTTCTAGGAGGCCGGACGGGACCGGCTGGAGAGGCTCTGGAAGGCCGTGCGGGAACGGCTGGAGAGGCTCTGGAAGGCCGTGCGGGAACGGCTGAAGAGGCTCTGGAAGGCCGTGCGGGAACGGTTGGAGAGGCTCTGGAAGGCCGTGCGGGAACGGCTGGAGAGGATCTGGAAGGCCGTGCGGGAACGGCTGGAGAGGATCTGGAAGGCCGTGCGGGAACGGCTGGAGAGGCTCTGGGAGGCCGTGCGGGAACGGCTGGAGAGGCTCTGGGAGGCCGTGCGGGAACGGCTGAAGAGGCTCTGGAAGGCCGTGCGGGAACGGTTGGAGAGGCTCTGGAAGGCCGTGCGGGAACGGCTGGAGAGGCTCTGGAAGGCCGTGCGGGAACGGCTGGAGAGGCTCTGGGAGGCCGTGCGGGAACGGCTGGAGAGGCTCTGGGAGGCCGTGCGGGAACGGTTGGAGAGGCTCTGGAAGGCCGTGCGGGAACGGCTGGAGAGGCTCTGGGAGGCCGTGCGGGAACGGCTGGAGAGGCTCTGGGAGGCCGTGCGGGAACGGCTGGAGAGGCTCTGGAAGGCCGGACGGGACCGGCTGGAGAGGCCCGGGAAGGCTGGACGGGACCGGCTGGAGAGGCCCGGGAAGGCCGGACGGGACCGGCTGGAGAGGCCCGGGAAGGCCGGACGGGACCGGCTGGAGAGGCTCGGGAACGCCGGACGGGACCGGCTGGAGAGGCTCGGGAACGCCGGACGGGACCGGCTGGAGAGGCCCGGGAACGCCGGACGGGACCGGCTGGAGAGGCCCGGGAACACCGGACGGGACCGGCTGGAGAGGCTTCGGAAGGCCGGACGGGACCGGCTGGAGAGGCTTCTGAAAGCCGGACGAGACCGGCTCCGAGAACAGGTCCCCTTTAACCTGCTCCCGTTGCTGGGTGGTGGAAGAGTGAGGCGTGGATCCGGGATGACCCGGAACGAACCCCTGGCCTGTGACCGATACTGGGCGACCCCCGCTCAAGTCCTCATCAGTCACCCCGACGCAGAACTCGGAGCCGGTTGCTTGGAGGACTCGATTTACGAAGTCCTCCAGCCGGTACTCATCTGCATCGGGAAGCATGACGAGGACGAGCAGAATGTCGTCCAGACCGGCCACAAAGGCCAGGTTTAGAGCTTGATCGCTCCAACTCACCCGATAGCACACGCCAACAAACTCCTCCACGTAGTTCTCCAGAGGCCTTCCGTCCTGCCTCAAGTCCCTGAGGACAGCCTCTGGAGAAAAGGTACAGCAATCCATTTTTCAGGTCGGTTATTCTGTCACGGGCTGACACGGAGGAGGATGAGTGGAGAAACAAAAAGGTATAATCCAATGGGGTTTAATGATAACAGAAGTCCAAAACAAACACGGGAGCAGGAGAACAGGGAAGACAAAACCAGGTGTGGAACTAATTAACAATGACGAAACACAAGTGAAAACGAATTAACTAATAATGAGATTGGCAACGGGAGATTAACAAAGATGAGGGACAGGTGAAAACAATGAGACAAGCGAAAACTGGCAAGGAACAAACGTGACATCTATATTACACTGTTGCAAACTCTTTTCAATGGAAAGTAGTTAAAGCCAGCTCACAAAGTCGCTAAATATCGCCAGATAACGTCAGCTACTAATTTGCTTGTCCACGACGTCATCACGTAGCATCTGACAAGCAAAGAGCTTCAGGTCTGCTTCATATCTCTACTCTCTGAGCTGCCTCATAAAGTATTTGTAAGATTATTACTTTTTGCCCAAGTAGAAGGTTGAAGAGTATAGTCGATGGAACACACAAAGTTTCAGGCCTGAAGACCAAGAATGACACAGACACAGAAGTGCAGTTCAATCAGAGTCCAATGAGTATAGGTCCAATATTTATATACATAAAAGAGGAAATGAGGTATGGCATGGAAAAATACCAGACTTCTACGTTAATATTTTTAGCAAAGGGCAGCAAGTAGTTAGTTCCTTGTTCTCAGCATCTGGAGCAAGCCGTTATCTTGGTGCAGACACTTGAAGTCGTAACTTCTCGATGACAGTTAGTAAGGCTAGACATAACTCATGACATAACTCATGTTTAACATCCCAAGCAGGATATAGTGCTTAGACAGTATGGAAACAAGTTAACAATGATAATTGAAATACATTTCTCACAATATGTGGGACACAGGCAAAACCCCAATTCTCATAATGGCCACTTGCAGACCAACTGTTTTACAAACAACCCTGTGTCCCTTGAAAAGAAAAAAAACATACTTTAAAATGTGTTAATATAAAATCGATATAAATGAAAGTTTGCGCTAGCATATTTTTATTTGGTTTTGTTTGAGCAAGCTGTTATGAGATAAAAAGAACAAAAAAAACCTGAGAAATGAGAAAAAAGATGCAAACAATTTAAAAACTGTAAAATACTTCTGCGAGTATGCTACAGAATTCATAACAGTCGGAACATCAGGTACAATTGGTGCGAGTGGTATGATTAACTGATTAATTGCTTGCAAATCTTTAGTTAATCATCAAGTTTTCCCATCGGCTTTCACTACAGGATTAACTGGTATATTGTATGGTGAATGTATGGTGAGAGTGGGGTGTTGGTTCGAGGGTGTTGTTGTTAACGCAACAACAAAACGAGCCCAAAAGGGCTCATGTGACACCCCTTTTTATCTCACTCCACTGGCTACCAGTCGCAGCCCGTATCAGATTCAAGACAATAACGCTTTCCTACAGGACCATCACTGGATCTACACCGGCTTACTCTCACACCCTCCTGGACTCCTACACCCCATCAAGGTTCCTGCATTCAGCAGACCAGCGGCGTCTTTTATTACCTGCTCATAAGGACAGTAAATCCCGTTCCCACTCATTCTGCTTCACAACTTCTTTCTGGTGGAACATTCTTCCTAACTCTGTCCGGTCAACCACATCTCTCACAACATTCAAAAAACTACTTAAAACCCATCTCTTCTGTGAATACCTGACAGACAAATGAAAAAAAAAAACTTTCTCTCAACAGGTAGTGGTTGAGCTTTAGTTGAAACCAGTAACTTTGTATTGGCACCTAATGTATTATGGCTCCTGTATGACATATCGCTTGCTGATCCCTAACTCTTTGTAAGTCGCTTTGGATAAACGCATCTGCTAAATGACTTAATGTAATTGTAAGTAATGAGAGTTGAACAGTGTTCCTGATAAAGTTTGGCAAATATATTAATAATTCTCATCTCGCACCCACTGATCTGATTAGACTACATTGGAATACATCAAATCCAATCGGAGTGCCACATACAGTGTTATGACTCTGCTTCATCACGTCATGTCTTTCTTGGTATTGTGGCGGAGTCATGGCGAAACTTTAGGTTTTATGTGGAGAGAGGCGTTTGGGGCCTTATGGCCTTCCATACTCTCTCTGAGTCTCGTCTTTGTTTCCCGCCCTTTATCTCGTTATTGCTGGTTAATTAGTTAATTCCCCAAACCTGTTCCCTGTTGATTTTGACCCCTTTAAATAGCCCTCATGTTTCAAGGTCCAGTGTTCGGTCATTGTATGTGTTTGCTTACCTTTGTATCCTTTGTGTTTGCTGGTTTTTATTATATTTTGTTTAAAGCTCCTGTCAAGTCCAATAAGTGTTCAGTTTAGTTTATGTCTGATGTAGTTATCTCTGTTTAGTGTTAGTTTGTCTATGTCCTCTTATCCTGTTTGTGCTGTAATACCCCATCGTGGGGTTTTGTTTTGTGTTTCTTGTATTTAAATAAACCCTTTTTTGTTAAAACCCCTTAAGCCCCGCTGCCTGCAATTGGGTTCTTCCGTGTATTTCATGTCATACGGTGTCGCTTTCAAAGCTCAAATCGATTTGAGTAATTTTTATGTTTGATAAACGTAACAAAAGGGGATATATTTAGGGTAATACCAGAGGCTGCGTGTGATTCCCGGGCTTAACATTTCCATGTGATGCATCTATTTAAATTGTTAACCAAATTTAAATGGAAACCATTCTTAGTATCTCCAAACTAAAACAGTTTTGGATAAAGGCTACAGCTGCAGCATAAAGATTTGTGTAGGAAATAAAACCCAAAATGTATAGATTGGAAAAAGTGTGGGTTGTTTTATGGTCTTCCGTGATGTTTTTTCGTTACATTATGTGAGAGTGCACTTTTGAGTTATCCTAACTAGTTACTAGTTTTTAACAAGGTTGCTTATATAAACAGTTGTAATTATAATTCAAAATACTTAATTAATGTTCTAAATTCAGTGCCATCAGTTTCAACATTAGACATTCCCCTTTGAGACAACTCGTGCTGCATTGCCGAAGCTACGCTATGGGAATGCTATACCAACACACCATACAACCAAATGCCTGTCTGTATGTAGTTGGTGTGCACTTCTAAGACAGAAGCACCTGGTCTCCGGGTGTAGCTCGCACATCTAGCTCGTAGAACCGAATGAACGTGAGAGGAGAGGACCAACCTGCCACATCACAAAAATCCTGAATTGAAGCCATTAGCCACCAGGCCTTAGAGGCTGCTATACCCCTATTAGAATGAGCTCTGACCTCTATCGGTGACGGCCGACCGGAGACCCAATAAGCAAGAGAGATAGCTTCGACTATCCACTTACTGAGTTTTTGCATGGTTGTTGGCAGACTTGCTCGCACTGGACACGCCAAGTTCAGCTTTCTCCTGGTCCTGATCCCTAAATGAAGGAGGGCAGGAAGCCTGAAAGATAATGGGGCACAGCACGTTAGTAGGCATATATGGCACATAACGGTGCATCGGGTCGAGAAACGCCTTAACCATCCCAGATGAAACTGACAGGAAACACTCTCCAGTTATTAAATTGATCTAACCATGAAGTCACCATGACCTCACGTGATACTGGTGTGGTCACAATTTGTGGGTTTTGTGGGACATGTTATAAATATGTCAGGAGCACATGTGTCAACACCTTCTTCCTATCTTTCCGAGTCCAGTTGTACAGACAGTCTCACTATCTCATCTATATTGGAGCTCCCGCGGGTATGTATAAGATAGTTTACCTGACAAAAACAATTAAATATAATTATCTTATAATTATTAAAGGATACTTGGCCTCGACATGTTATTTACACAGTATCTGCCATACACTAAACACATTATCAATTAAAATGTATTTTTTTGCTATAAAAAATATTGTAGTATGCCTACTGACATAAAATGTCATGATCCTGCCTCACCTTGTCTTGTTTAAGGGTCATGACAGCCTTACGTGTTATGTGTGAGATACATGCCATGTGTTCTCCTGTCTCGTCTCTTGTCCCCCCTGGTTGGCTTCCCGCCAGTGTCTGATTCCCCACACCTGCACATTGTTATTATCCCTTGTTAGTTTCCCTATTTATTGCCCTAGTGTTTTCTCGCCTGTGCTCGTTCGTTTTGTATTATTCATGCCATGTGAAAAGACATTTTATATCATTCTAGCAAATTTAAGTCTAGTCTACTCTCTATACATTCTGAATCACCCGGCGACAGATACTTAAGCCCACGGGACAGGAAAAGTTCATACAGTTGCATGGCTGAGAACTGCGAGGCGTTTGTTTTCAAATGCAATTACTAGCCAACAACGCATAAGTGCTGTAGCGGAAAGTTAACCTGTAGGATGCTACGTAGTTAAGTATATTTATATTATAGTATATAATATAAATATATATAAATTATAGTATATTGATTTTGCTATGCAAATGCAGTGTTTTGATATATATGTGTAGCTTAAAGTGGAGGTTCCACGCACATACATTTCTATGAAGTAGACTTAACGTTACATAAATTAAAACCATACGCAAGTTAAAGATGCTTTTGAATGTTAGTGTAAAATGAAATACACATCACAGTAATTTAGCTTACGTCTGTTAATATGTGGTACAAAGCATTGTTCACTGCTTGCATAGATACGGTACATATAAGAAGTGTAAATAAACATATTTACTTAATAACTAAACATGATGTATATATTTTATTTGTCCATTAGTACTGTTGATGAATTCAGGTAATTTAGAGTTGAATAAACAGCGAGTTAACACATGTGCAACTACCTCCACATTTAAATGCAGTATTGAGGACAAGTCACAGAGGTAACTTGAATCTTATTTGACTGTTACAGGGACAGATGAGGACACTCCTTAAAATCACTGAGGTGGCGACGGTGGTCAGCTCGAGATGGCAGTAGGATGTGGGGTTCAACGCCTGTAGATACAGAATCATTTGTTACAACAAAAAATTGAAATAAAGCTGTGATTTATGTGATGTTTTCTTGTATATGTATTTTCTTACATCAAATTTACGTTTTTTTTTCATGTTTATTCTATAGTTTTCTGTAAGTACATTACCTCATGCATTATGTCATTGCTTCTCTGAAAACGTATGCGTTCACATTTTTGAAGTCTTTATGAATGCATTGATGGCACATGACAAAAAATACATTTAGTAGCCTATATTAAAATAAATATAATTTTCAGTAATATCAATAATATTGTGCACAAGTATAGGAGTGGGCTAGCAATGCATTTCTAGGGGACACCTAATTTTTAAGCAGTAATACCTCCTAGTGACAATGAATATTCTTTAACAATGAAATCAGCAATGCTCTCCTAAGTCGAGAACATGTTGCAAATGCTGGGAAAACCCATGGAAGGTAAAGTTAGCATTACTGATGTTAATGCACCTGCCTCTCATAACTTAACAGTATGTACCCATAAGACTCTCTACCATCCACACTGGACCCATACCAATTTGCCTACCGTAGCAATAGGAGCACAGATGATGCTGTGTCTATGGCGCTGCACTCTGTGCTCACACATCTGGACAATAAGGACACTTATGCACGCATGCTGTTTGTAGACTTCAGCTCTGCATTCAATACCGTCATCCCTTCCAAGCTAATCATCAAACTTGGAAACCTAGGCATTAACAATTCAACCTGCAACTGGATTATGGATTTCCTGACGAACAGGCCTCAGCTTGTTAGGTTAGGCGACATCTGCTCCACCAACATCACCCTCAACACTGGTGTACCACAGGGCTGCGTGCTGAGCCCCTTTCTCTACTCCCTTTTCACACTCGACTGCAGACCTGTGAATGGATCGAACTCCTTCATCAAGTTCGCAGACGATACAACAGTGATTGGTCTCATCAGCAACAACGATGAGACTGCTTACAGGGAGGAGGTACGGCACCTGGCCACATGGTGCTCAGACAACAACCTGCTCCTTAACACCTCCAAGACAAAGGAGATCATCGTGGACTTCAGGAAGGCGAAAGGAGGCACACACGACCCCATCCACATTAATGGGAAGGCTGTTGAACGTGTTTCCAGTTTTAAGTTCCTGGGGACCCATATTTCGGAGGACCTGTCCTGGACCACCAACACCTCATGCCTGGTCAAGAAGCGTCTCTTCCAGCGTCTCTTCTTTCTGAGGACACTGAAGAAGAACCAACTGTCTTCAACTATCTTGGTGAACTTCTATCGCTGCACGATAGAGAGCATCCTGACCAACTGTGTCACAGTCTGGTACGGGAACTGTTCTGTTGCTGAGCGCAAGGCACTGCAGCGGGTGGTGAAAACAGCCCAGCGCATCACAGGGACTACACTCCCTTCCATTGAGGACATCCAGAGGAAATGCTGTCTGCGTCGAGCTCGCAGCATTCTCAAGGACTCCTCTCACCCCGCTCATAGACTGTTTACTCTCCTGCCTTCCGGTAGGCGCTTCAGGTGCCTCCGGATAAGAACCAGCAGACTAGGAAATAGCTTTTTTCCCAGAGCTGTTTCATTATTAAACTCTGCTCCCCACTGATTCCACTAACCCTCATAACTTTAACTTTAATGCTGCTACTACATTGTTTACATGGCATAACAGGGCTGCATCCATGACTGAACTGTACACACCAGTACTTCATGTATCTGCTCTACCGGACTGTTTACACACACATAGCATCATTTGCACTCTATACTACTCACTTGCACACCAGGAATATTACACTGAATGCTCATTTGCACTAATAAACTACTTTCATAACTGCATTAACTCATCTACTGCACTGTAACTCATCTATTGCATCTATTGCATAACTAACTGCATCCACTCATCTATTGCACTGTAACTTCAATAACTGCATTAACTCATCTACTGCACTGTAACCTTAATACCGCATTAACGCATCTACTGCACTGTAACTTCAATAACTGCACTAACTCATCTAATACACTGTAACTGTATTATCTGCATCTACTCATGTATTGCACTATAACTTCAATAACTGCATTAACTCATGTACTGCACCGTACCATTAATAACCGCATTAACTAATCTACTTCACTGCAACTTTAATAGCTAATGTCTGTAATTAATGCACACTCAAGTCACTTGCACTATTGTATTGTCTATATTGTTATCTGTTCATAACCACCTGTACATTAATGTTCACAGTATATAGCCTTCTGTATATATTGTTCATTGCACATACCGACTGTCATATTTTCATACAACATTTGTATAGTATTTCCCTAAAATTGTATTCTGTATTTATTCACACTGTATATCTGCACTTGCTACTTGCACTTCTGGTTAGACCTAAACTACATTTCGTTACACTGTACTTGTATATGTGTAATGACAATAAAGTTGAATCTAATCTAATCTTAAGTTGTTGTGCTTGTTATTACGTCACATGGTTCATATCTGGCCCATGTACACTCCAGTACAGTAGGTGGATACGCATCACAAACGTAATTTGCTCCCCGCCATTACAAAGGATTATTACACTACACTACATTACACTACACCCATTCACGGAAAACAGTATGTACCCATTTAGCCCCGTCGAGTACGTACCTACTGAAATGAAGTACCTACCCATTGAGTATGCAATTTTAGACTCAGCTTAATTCTAGTTTATTTAGCTTAGTGTTCCTGTTTAGTATGTATTATTGTATTCCCTTGTTTTTTTTGTTGTTTTGTCGTGGGGTTTGATTTTTGTTTTTGTGTTAATTAAAATCTTTGTTTACACCACTGTTGTCTGCGCTTGGGTTCTGCCTTCTCCATGTCTGGTCTGACAAGTAAAACCATAGATGCATCACCATAATCGTTTTTACGATTGCAAATCGTGAAGCAGCTACGATTCTACATCGATGCATTAAAACAATTAACTGACTAATAAAAAATGCTATTTAATATAAATTGTTATTATATTACGGGGTTTGGATATCAATGTGAAACCCTTTGCAATGATATAGATGGGTAAAAACAATGCATAGTAAACTTAAAAGTAGTTAAACAAAAATAAGTTGTTCCAGTCCTTGAGAATCAGTCGGCTTAACAGATGAATCTCGAATGGAAAGATTGCAATATTTTATAGCAAAAGCCATGTTTGCGATTCACTAATCTCACACAGTGTTTGAAAGCACTTTTGGAGAGTCTTGCAATAACAAGCTACCTTTGAGTATGAGCTCCCACCCTTCATTACTGCCACACCTCCTAAACACCATGAAAACACTGATGACAGAATACTGTCTGTGTTAGATGGGTGTGCCGAGGTATGCAAAGATGCAGCCTAACAGACAAACAAGGCATCATTTTATAGTCCTGCACTTTTCACAGATAATGACAATATTTATTTGTATTTAGAACACTTAAGTGATCACTATCAGGATGTGAAGAGACTATCAACAAGAATAAAACTGTTTTAGAAACATGTTTCACCTTTCATGCCTTTATTGTCTTGTTATAGTAGGCCTGTGACTTTGTTATATACTGTTGTTCACCAATATGCAGTAAGGCATTCTGAAGAACTACAGCACAATGTAGACACACAAACATCAAGAATCATCCCATGAATCTCCACAATAGTGTCTGTCAAATGAAAAGCTTCATGCCGCACTGTATGCTTGGTGTATATTGCTCTATAGTGGTAATCTGATGCATATGGCCCACTTTAGAATATCTGAAGACGATCTGATTGGTAGTGGTTAGATTCTGCTGCATGTTTGGGAGACGTGTGTTGGTTCTTTAAGAGTCTGCCTAAACAAAAAGCAAACTGTATCAAAAGGTCAAGGCTCAAGAGTCCAACTAAAGCAAACACTGAACCGATAATAATTACTTTCAAATAAACTAACAGAAGTACCTATTCTATTTGACTATTATTTTATGAATAAACATTTTTGTACAGAAAATTTTGTTAACGTTTCTAGGGAGCTTGATATTTTTACAGAATAATTTTTTAGATTGTAAGAATATGGCTACAATTCCACAATGGAATTAAATGAATAATTTATTGAGTATTTTACTGGTTTCTGGTTCAGTTTGAACTATAAAAAATATGAACAATACATTTAAAATTAATGATTAGGATACAGTTTATTGAGTTATCATGTAATGTTTGTAAATTGTAAATAGTTTGTTTTAAATAAATATTAATGGTTTGTTGTAACCAAAGATAATGTACTGTATATGATTGGTGGCTGAGTAAATACAGAGCAAAATCCTGAGTGTTGAATAAACACTACTCAGAGTCAATATAAGTGCACAATATACAGAGTTTGACTGTCAAATGGGTTTGTAATTAGTGAAGATGGTTATTTTGATTGTTGAGTTATTTAATCCTCTTCTGGTGAAAATGACACGTTACATAGAATGCAATTTAGAATCCAAATTTTGGCATGATTCAAACTGATCGAATATAATGGTCCTTTCACATCTCTAAATTAACTGTAAATCTTAAAGGGTACATGAATATAATCCAGAAAATGCGTGCATTTACTCGACTGAATATTTCCATTTTCTGAGATGCAATATAAATATACAGATGTTGTTAACAAACTCTAAATGGAAATCAGTATCTCAGTATATACACACTGAAGCAGCTTTTGCATGAAGATTTGTATAGTAAATAAAATCGTAGACATCCTTAACATGGAGATTGGAAAAAGGGTAGATCACTTTATTTTCAGCTAAGACTGTTGTTCCAGGTAGACTGGTAAGCTTTGTTCTTGTTTTTTTCTTGTATTGTATTATCATTGTATTTTCAAGTTAATTCACTTTAATCTGTTTTTCAATATGTTCTTTTCACTGTTACAGAATCATATCATACTGTAAATCCATCAGCGATGGAAAGGCTGTTTCCTCTGTTGCTTTTCTCAGGTCAGTGTAAATTTTTTACGGTTTGTGTATGTATGTGCATGTAGTTTTAAACAGTTTTATAAGACCACCACCCAATGTAAGGTTTATGTCACTGATGGCATAAACTAACCGGGATGATGTTTAACAAATTTATGTAATATTCATTATCATGAATTGTGTTTTAGTTCTCGGCATTCCCTCATTAGTTTTCATTGACCTTAATTGTATTCAGCTGTCACCCCCTCATTGTCTTGTTATTTAAGCTCCATCTTTATTTCATATCATGACTGGTTATTGTATGTGTTACCCCTGGGTGTGGATGCGCCTTTGTCTTATACTTAGAATTTTTAAGTATATGTAACTTTTTGATGATCATTTTTATTGCTCTGTGTGTTGCACCAAGCCCGCATGACAGATTAACCACCTAAACTACCAGACAAGGGACTTTCTAGGTATAGCCAATCGTTAACATTACCTGGACAACTGCCTGAGCACATAAGTGATGTCGAGTCTGATTCATATCCGTTAACTAGTTCTTTCGGACTGCCTGTTTGCTTGAGCCGGCTCAAATAAAAAAGATTCTTCGGTCCTTACATTATTGTGAAATGACATCTGTGCAGATCAACCGGTGTCACTCCCCTGAAATTAAAGCACAGCAAGAGCAATTCAAGAGCCGTTGAAACATTAAACTATTCATTAGCTTATTTTCAGTGCGCTTTGTAATTAAAGATACTTTCATTGCGCATCAAGTATCTTTGGTGACAAACATACAGTCAAATGGAAATGATCAAAAAGATGGTTTGCAGAGAATACTAGGCTTCCTACCTCCTCCTCTGAGCAAGATTCGACAGCTAATTATATTTTATTAACAAGGTGTCGGACGACCACATGCAGATAACTAACTCGGCTGGCTTTCCATCAGCAATTTCGGCAATCAATTAACCCGGCTTTCTATAGATTAGCAATCATCCTATCATCCTATAAATAGTCAAGATGTCTTGCCTCCATTCTCCCGAATTTCTCGCAACTTGCTCATCAGAGACACACATGCACACACAGCAGCCAGATTTACAGTTATTTTTCATTTCAACAAAATATTTCCAATTGGGAAAACTAAACTCTAAGAAGTTTTTCATCGGTAAAGGGTGGAATAAATGTATTAAAAAGGGATACTTAAGGGTTTTTTTGACCTGCCACGGAGCAGGCCCAAAGCGTAAAAGGAAACATTTTCTGATCTATCACCCCACAGATTCAGTAAGTTATTTCACAAACCTGCGTTTTTTATATATGCGCTCCTTACCTTGATCGTTCCTGGATGTGATTGCTGCCTGCGTGCTTGCTAGCTGCTAACGGGACACAAGTGCTCAGATGGCTGCATGTGTAGGATCTGGCCTGACCATAGGTGACCATTTGGCATCCTAAAACACCATGACCTCTCTGTAGGGGTCTGACCGGCGCCAGCAAGTCTGATCCAACTGCCTTCTCTTAAAGCATCCATCATTTGATCAGGGTAGATTCCAACCCTCTCCCTTGGACTTTAAAGGAGTCCCAACAGCTAGGATTGGGTGTTTCCCCCAACATGGATACCAAATGTTTCAAAAGGAATTTGAACGAATAGGGATTCCTCTTAAAATGTCTTTTTTTGTCCTTAACCACAAAAGAATCGTCTAAATGGGTATACACCTAGATCTCCACATCTCTTATGCTTGTGTAAAAAATATATATATGTTGGTCCTGCTCACAAGAACGGCATATTTCGAACCAATTTAACAAACGGCACATCAGTTCTATACATTATAGCTTTTCACTCGTATCGTAAACGTTAGTTCGCACGAAACGGCTGTACATATATAAGTGACACAAATCATCTCGGAGGAAACAATTCATTCAGTCATTCCATTCAGTCGCTTTCATCAAATCGAATTTCATATCATATTACTGATACTGTTACTATTTGTTATCCATAATTTTTAATCGTTGTTGACGATCACAAAAACTCATTGTCGTAAACCTTTGAAACTTTAGTTAACTCATAACGGTATGTTATTGCAGTGGCATTTCTACACTCATAAATATTTTGCTGTGCGAAACTAAACATCATCGCATGCCTGTCAGTCAAATGGGCTTTTGGGCAGTCCCCGCCCAGACAGAGGACAAAGTCCCCGGATCTTGGGTATAAAGGTCTGGCTACATGAGACTACATTTTATCACAACCACCTCCTGATCAGACCCCTGCTCCCGCTCTTACGAAAAAGGGCCTACGGTAGTCAGGCTGCAGTAGCAATTAGTTTCCTGGGCAGAGAGCAATTTTTCCACAAGCTCAGTTTTAACATACCCTCTCCAGACATAGGCAGCTCCCAAACAGCCCTGCTCATCAAAGGTATCCAGAGAACCCGACCCACCCGCCCAGACACTAGGCCATTCATGACCCTAGAAGTATTGACAAAACGCTTTTCCACTCTCTGCAGAGGCTATCAATCTACGTCCACACTCAATACCATGTTCATCCTGGGTGGATTTCTCAGAGGCCCGGAAATCTCGACCACTTCCAACTTAGATTCCTCAGATCACCCCACCATCTCTGACCTGTCAGTGCTCGATTCGGCAATTGTATACTTCATTGAGCAAGCAAGATGGACCACTACATCTAAATTTTCAATCTACAGTCCCCAATCAAACCATACCAGACCCTACTAGCCTATTCTTCCTATCTCTGTTTATGAAGACCACAGGCCAAATCTCCATCCAAACCATCATAGGCTTTCAAAATGCAAATCCAGTCAAGACTGCTCAATCTTCAGAAAAGCCCATAGGTCTCTCATCACTCAAATCCTTTAGCACCAACTTTTCAACCACTGACCAGGCTTCTCCTGTCCTCTATCAGCCAGTGTCACCCCAGCAAGGGCAGGTGCTTCCAGCCTATGCTCTGCCGCAGCAGTCACCAAGCCAACATAAGCCAGTATCACCGCAGCGACCACCCCTGTAGCAGAGCGACAGGCCTGGACGTGTCATACATGAGAGCTTTCGCAAAATTCTCAGGGGAAAGGTGGGAAGTCCCGACCACCTGTTTACGGACGGGGTCTTATCACTCTTCATTGGCGAGAGGCTGTCCGGTCAGGGTTCACTGGGTAAGCGCTGCTTCCTTAATTAGGGATGCACTGCAGAGACCACTTCCTGCCGTCGGGAGGAGTTTGGTGGGATACCAACATGGTCTTGCCATTTAGTGGAGATCTCATGAAATAACTTTGGGCTAGGGCAGTTAACCAAAAGGTGGAGATCCACATGGGGAGGTCATGGGTTACCAGAGATGGCGGTACGTCGGACGGAACAGCCCAGGGGGGGGTGTTGCAGTAGTCCGGTAGCACTAGGTCTGGTTAGAGTTATACGCTAACTCATAGGGGATCCCCGCCTAAGGGACAATGTTGCAAGGGACACCTCATCATCACACGCCGTTTCCGAACACGTGATGGAGAAAAAAGATAGTCTTTTTGTGGAACGATCAAACAAGCGAGGTGAGAGAACCCTGGAGAACCCGCTGCACCACGTCGTGAGAAGCCGGCGATGTAGATATGAGCAGTTTGTTCGACACAACGTTGCGAGAACGACAGAAAGGGGAAATGCTATTTACCCTTTTAGCTTGTTTTAACTATTGAACTGGAATGTTGTATATAGTTAGTCAAAATTATTTGAGCTTGTTTATTTCTTATTCGTTAACCGATTGCTTAAATGTAACCGTTTTTGTTCCATTATACTGAAGTCACATTAAGTTGGCATTAGCTGCTCATTTTGGCTTGACATTATAATTTTGCACTTGTAAGCAAAATTATCTGTATTCTCTTCCCAGGGGAAACTACTCTCTCCAAAAACTACTCATCCTCATACTCTCCCCGCCAAACTGGAAGTGGTAGAGGCACAGGTTTGTTTTTCAACAATAATTGGAAATATGGACTTCCGGTTGATGATGTAGAGGACAGACGTGTGGGGCGTACCTCCGTAAGATTTTGCGAAAATCTTTAATTACATAATTTTTTCAAGGATGTTTTTCGGTGTAACTACCTATTTCAATGAAAGTCGCGCTGAACCTGCACAAGAATGAGTAAGTAAACTCGGAAGAGTCAGGTACAACAACACACTCTCCCCTCCTCTGGTCGGGAAGCTAGCAACATGGCGTCAGGGCCTTCTTCACTCACTTAGGAAACACTCATCGTCGAACTGGAAAAATGTAGGAAAAGCACCACTGCGGAGCTCTCCGACTCTCTAAACGTTGCCCTCTCGCCGATTAATTCAGCTCTTGATTCCATTGCCACCACCGTGGCTAAACACACCTCTACAATTTCGGAGATGGAGACGGCCCTCTCGACCGACTCTGATAACATCACTTAGATTGAGCAAGTCGTAGTAGAACTACGGTCCAAGCTAACATCGATAACAGAAGAGAACAGTGCTCTCCAGGCTGCCATGAAGGACCTGGTGTCTCGCTCAAAGCCCCAGAACCTAAGAGTGATTGGCCTTCCGGGAGACATTGAAGGTAACAACCCGAGACAATTCTTGGCGGATTTATTCAAGGAAGTGGCTGCGGACGCGCTATTGAACTCCGCACCTGAACTCGACCGTGCTCATCGTAGTCTCAGACCCAAACCACGTCAAGGATACCGCCCTGTGATAGTGCGCTTTCACCACTACATCGATAACGAGAAAGTGTTACATTGGGCAAAGGAACACCGCAATATAAGCTATCGGGGGCACAGCATCAAGTTTTACGATGACTTTAGTGCTGCTGTGGCGAAGAGGCGAGCTGCTGTCAACCCGGTTAAATCCTTGCTTTTTAAGAAACTAATATGATCTGGCTTGACCTAACTGCCCGGCTGCGCGTCACTTACAACGGCGTGATCACATCTTTGATTCCCCGGAACAAGCGGAGGAGTTTTACGAAGAACGCATACGCGATTCAGGAAAGATGGACCGAGTACAATGATCACCGACACATGTGAATTAACGATTCTTTTGGGAACATTATCTTTATTTTTTCTCTTATTATTATCTCTTACTGGACTTTGTCGAGGTAAGGCGAGACTACACACTTGAAATGTACCAAAGACTATGAGCAGGATCACATATTACTCCATTTCATCTCCAGTTAAATGTGAATAGCGTTTAAGTATCATGGCTAGTTGTTTTGCTTTATTCCACCTGTGGCTTTTGTGTGTGGTTTATATACGCTTGCCTATTCATGGAAACACACTTTTTATTCCCTGGCATGCCGATATTGAAATCCACCACTGTCTTTACTTTGTGCAGGGCGTGAAGTCATCAGTTTATGGCCTGATACTACTTTTATTTATTTATCTTATCATTCTTTATTCTTCTCTTTTTAATTTTTACTTAGTCATTTTAAAGAGGTTTTTTTCTCTTATCTTTGCCTGCTCGTTTTAGCTGGAAGATGACATGGTTAGTCTGGTGCAATTACTGGTACTTCTTTTTTCCTGCCTTTCACTGTTGTTCCAGCTTGCTTTCATATTTAGGTGTTACAAACTTTTGTATGGCGTATATCTTGGCCAGGAGGTAGAACCTACTATATGGTAAACCGGTTGTGTAAACTCCAATCCCGCTACTCGTCTTGTTCTGTTATGACAAGCTTGGGAAGCAACTTGTTGGATGCTTTACAGTCTAAATGCTGGTCAATGTGTTTTTGGAATAATGTGTGTTTTGTTATAAATTTTTACGAGGTGTTCTTTTCTTTTTCTTCATCTGGATACCACGGTGATGCTCATCTGGCTCCTAATCAGGATGCTCATTTATTTCCCACCGTACTTGTCAATATCCTTGTATCTAATCATTCACAAGTGATTAATGGTTAGCCCAAATATTTCCCAGAGAGGACTGAATGGGTCTAGTATTCGGCTTTTGAGTTGGAACGTTCGTGGACTTTGGCGCCAAATAAAGCGATCGAAAGTGTTTTCACACCTCAAGGGCCTTAACACTGACATTGCTTTCCTTCAAGAGACCCATTTGCGTATAAATGATCATCACAGAATACGCAAACAATGGATTGGGCAAATATTCCACTCAGCTTTCAATAGCAAATCCAAGGGTACTGCTATTCTGATCAACAAACGTATCCAATTTTCCCCTGATCACATCATATCTGATCCCTATGGGCGCTATGTTATAGTAAGTGGCACATTATATCAGACTTCAGTTGTATTGGTTAATGTCTACGCCCCTAATTGGGACAACCCAAGTTTTTTCACTTGTCGAAGACATTTTCATCTATTATGAAAAAATTGGGCTGTATAGACGCTTGGCGCCTGGTCCACCCACTCTCTAAAGAATTGTCCTATTTCTCCAAAGTACACCAAGCTTATTCCCGAATCGACTACTTCTTTATAAACAGGGCTCATCTACCTGCCGTGAAATTCACTGAATGTTCTACTATTTTTTTATTTCTGATCACTCTCCAGAGAGTATCTTTTAAGACGGACCAAAGGGACTTACAATGAATATGGTGATAAAGCCAGTCGTCTTCTCACTCTCCAATTTAAACGTGAGTTTGCCTCAATTTTCGTATCACAAATATATGACTCCTCTCGCTCCCTAGCTATCAGCCCAGCTGAAATAAACTCCACCTTCGCTTCCTATTATTCTAAACTGTATCAGTCTGAATCTCCTGCAAATAAGACCCCAATGGATAATTTCCTGGATAACATCAATTTACCAACCATAGATCCTTGTCTTAAGGTGTTGGAAAAACCTAAACAGCTGGAAGAATTAACATCTTGTCTTAAATTAATACAAAACAAAAAAGCTCCAGGGCCCGATGGATTTCCGGTTTATTACTATAAAAAGTTCTCCCACCAACTTATTCCTTTGTTATTAGACATGTTTAATGATCCACTGAAACGGGGCTCTTTACCGTCATCTTTAAATCAGGCTTCAATCTCACTCATTCCTAAGAAAGACACGAACTTAGATGAATGTAGCAGCTGGATACCGATAAGTTTATTAAATTCAGACGTAAAACTTCTAGCCAAAGTACTAGCGTGCCGTTTGGACCCTTGTCTACCAGACATCATTTCTTTAGATCAAACAGGGTTTGTTAGAGGTCGCCAACTACCATCTAACATTAGAATACTTCAAAACGTTATGCTATCTCCTAACATGTCCCAAGCTGCTGAAATGGTTATATCTTTAGATGCAGAAAAAGCCTTAGATCGGGTTGAATGGGACTACTTGTTTTCTGTTTTGGGGAAATTTGGAATTGGGTCTAAATTTATTTCTTGGATACAACTTTTATACTCTGCCCCTTCTGCCTGTGTGACAACTAATTTTCAAAGGTCTGAATATTTCCCTCTATCAAGAGGGACCCGCCAAGGTTGTCCAATGTCTCCCTAGCTTTTTGTCATGGCAATAGAGCTTCCTTCCATTGCTCTCAAATCTTCTTCATGTTTTAATGGTATTTTCAGAGCTGGACTGGAACATCGAGTGTCTCTCTATGCTGATGACCTTTTGCTATTTACATTTTACATTTAGGCATCTTGCGGACGCTTTATCCAAAGCGAGTTACATTGCTTTATCCTATACATCTTACATAGGTATTTTCAATCCCATGGGATCGAACCCACAACCTAAAGGAAGCTACAGGAAAGCACATCACCACAGATAACATTCAAGTCACACCTCTTCACATTTCTGACCACTTCTTCATCACTTTCAACACGCTCCTTCCTATATGAACCACACCAACACCACCGCCCGTTTATTTAGACGGAACCTTCGCTCTCTCTCCCCTAGCACCCTCTGCTAAAATGACATCCTCTCTCTCCTCCAACTTTGCATCTCTAGATGCTTTTACTGCCAATGTCACCTTATGCTCAACACTAACATCCTGTCTAGAAAACTTTTGTCCTCTGTCCTCCCGACCAGCTCGCGCCACCTGGCTGTCTGACTTCCTCCGTGATCAACTAAGTACACTCAGGTCTGGTGATCGGAAATGGTGCAAGACCAGGAATCCTACAGACCTAGGGGACTACTAGTTACTACTCTCCTCTTTCTCTGCTAACGTTACCACAGCTAAAATAGCAGCTCTTAGATATTTAACTCTCTTCTGTGCACCTCTCCTCCCTCACCCACTTCAACTTCAACCGCAGAAGACTTTGGTGTATTTATCACTGAGAAAACATCCTCTATCGTCAAACAATTCTCAGCACCTCATACCTCGGTACACACAACCCTCACTTCAAACATAGAACTCTCCTCTTTCACCCCACTTACTGACACTGAAGTCACTAGACTTCTCTCCATCCACCCCACCACTTGTCCCCTTGACCCAATCCCATCTCCTTCAGACCATAGCCAGCATACTCACACCTGCACTCTCACATCATCAACACCTTCCTGCTCTCCGGCACTTTACCATCCACATTCTAATAGGCCCAGGTCACAACCCCACTGAAGAAACCCACATTAGACCCTCTACTACCGAAAGTTGCACACCCGTCTCTCTCCTCCCATTTATTGCAAAAACACTTGAAAAGACAGCATTCACCCAGGTGTCTTTCTACCTATCCCGCGGTAATGCAGATATGCCTTATTCAACATTAAAAGGTTAGACCCGATCTCACTGAGGATGCGGCACAGCTTCTTGTCCAGGCCCTGGTAATCTCAAGGTTAGTCTACTGGAATTCTCTCCTTGCTGGTCTTCCTGCAAAGGCTATCAAACCACTCCATCCAGTTCAGAACGCAGCAGCACGCTTAGTCTTCCAAGGGACCAAAAGGGCTAGTGTGACATCCCTTTTCATATCTCTCCGCTGGCTTCACTAATGCTTGCCTAGAGGACTTGTTCTGCACCCGCATAGTTTCACAACCTCCTACACACCTACACCCCATCAAGATCACTGCATTCAGCAAACCAGGGGAGTCTTGAATTGCCTTCCCATAATGGCAGTAAATCACTTTCCCGCTTATTCTCATTCACAACTCCTTCCTGATGGAACATTCTTCTTAACTTGGTCCAGTCAACCACGTCTCTCACAAAATAAAAAAAAAAACTTCATGAAACCCATCTCTTGACTACTTGACAGACAAATGAAAAAAAAACGTACCCTCTCTTTCTCTTAACAGGTAGTGGTCTAGCTTTTGTTGAAAGCAGTAACTATGTATTGGCACCTATTGCATTATTGCAAAGTTTACAGTAGGGAAGGAAGGAGGCGGGAACTGGCGAACATTTAAACAAACTTTAACCAAAATGAACAAACAATAACACAGAAGTAAAGGGCATATAATACAAACATAAACATGTCCGGGCCCGGTCCTCTCTCGTCTTACACTCTGTAACTCGTCCTTTTATGCTTCCGATCTCCATAGTGAGAGATACAGAGCCTGTGCAATGCATAGCTGACACGCATTATCACTCGCGTCACCGGCCCCGCGTCATTTTCTACACCGGTTCTCATCCCACCTTGCTTGTCACAGTCGCGTTGGACAAGAGCGTCTGCTAAATGACTAAATGTAAATGTATGTATATTCATAATTGCTTTTGTATTGTTAATAATTTTCATGAAATTGTTATAAAACAAAACAGTTTTGGTTCTGAATAAACTCCGTGTTGTTGGAGCTGAACTTGGCAATGCAGTCGTGGGTCAGCAGCGTGCAAAGCAGCCCTGTGGGGCACCTGTGCTCATTGTGGTAGTGCGCGAGGTGTTGTGGCCGACACAAACTGACTGAGGTCTTCCAGTTAGAAAGTCCAGGATCAAATTACAGAGGGAGTTGTTAAGGCGCAGCAGGTTTAGTTAGTTGAAGAGCTGTTTTGGGATTATTGTTTTAAAAGCTGAGCTGAAGCCAATGAACAGCGTTCTGACATTAAGTTTTTATTTTATTGGTGGCTAAGAGCCAGGTGAAGGCTGGAGGAAAGTACATCATCCGTAGAGCTGTTTGGACGGAATGCAAACTGGGCGGATCGTGTGTTTTTGAGAGGCTGGTTTTGATGTTGTGCATGACTATCCTCTTAAAGCACTTCATTATGATTGGAGTCAGTGCCATGGGACGGTAGTCATTTAGACAGGACACTTGTCATTTCTTTGGTACCGGTATGATTGTTGTTGATTTGAAACATGTGGGAACAATTGCCTGGCTCAGCGACGTGTATAAGATATCTGTCAGTTGTGAAGCACAGTCTCTCAGAAAACGGCCAGGTATGTTGTCAGGACCCGCAGCCTTCGGGAAGTTTTTGAGCAGGTCTGTCATTCTGCATTACTAACCATGAATAAAAGAGGTTATGGGAGGGATGTGTCATCATCACTTTCCTGTGGTGGGGGCTTGTAGTCAGTGATGGTCTGAAAGGCTTGACACAGGTTCTGTGTGTCTCTCCTGTCTGTGAAGTGGTCACGGCCACAGGACAGATTATCTGATTTGAGGGGTGCTTTATCTCCTAATCTGAATTATTCATTCCTGGTCTTAAGCAGCCCAGGGACCTCTGCTGTCATCCACAGTTTCTGATATACAGGGGGGGTGCTGGTCTTGGTGACTGTCACATCATCATTGCTCTATGTTATGTATGCAGTCACAGTTTCAGTGTAATCCTAAAGGTTTGTAGGCGGCCGCCTCTTTAAACATGTTCTAGTCTGTGCACAAAAAGCAGTTCTATAGTATTGAGGTAGCCTCCTGTGACCAAATTGTGATGAGTTTCTAACCGGTTTGCCGAGTTTCAGAAGTGGTCTGTATGCTTGGATTAACATTATGGATATGTGATCCGAGTACCAGAGGTTTCAGCCTTGTATTTGAAGAGCTGTTTTCCAAAACGCTATAAATCCATTTGAATAGTTTTCTTACCTAGACCCATGCATTTTGTTAAAATTTAATTTATCCTATTAAAATGTTCTGTTGGCTGAGTCTGAGCATGTTAAACAATGATTGTTAAATGAAACAACAATGTTGTTGATAATAAATTCAAATATTATTTTCCTTTTTTAAAAAGAAATGTTGGTTTATTTCTTTTAAAAAACAAACAAACAAGAGAACATGAAACATATGACATCAGGGACTCATACTATAAATTAATATAAATCAAATAAATGTAAATGCATGAAAAAACAGTCAAACACAATAAATTGTAACAAACTAAATAGTAAAATAAAATAAATATTTAAAATTTATTGTTTCAATATTTTCCACCAATTACAATAAATCATTTAGAAATAACACATTTACATTTACATTTAGGCATTTGGCAGACGCTTTTATCCAAAGCGACTTACAATGCTTTATCCTATAAATTTTATATAGGTATATGCAATACCCTGGAATCGAACCCACAACCTTGCGTTGTTAACGTAATATTCTTACCACTGAGGAACAGGAAACACACACAAATACCACTAAAAAGCGAATTCTGATTGGTCGAGAGAACATATCGCATTTAGGCTAAAAACAGTTTCGGGATTAATAGCATTTTGGAAAGAAACTGCATCTTGCGGTACATTTTAAACAAGGAAATACAGCGATTTGGTCTGAAACATTGATGGTGCAGTGAATAGGTTTTGTACACAGCAAAATGGCATTTTTGGAATAGAGCTCTTCGTTTGTTCTTTAAACAAAGTCCAGTGTGTTGTTTCCACTGTTTACAAAGTTCACATGGTGGTAAAACTTTCTACATTTACATTTAGTCATTTGGCAGATGCTTTTATCCAAAGCAACTTACAGTGGACTTCTTACAGGGACAATCCCCCTGGAGCAACATGGAGTAAAGTGTCTTGCTCAAGGACAAGCTGGTAGTGGCTGCTGGGATCGAACCAGCAACCTTTGATTTACCAGTTCAGTGGTTTTACCCACTAGACCACCATCTCCACTGCAAAATGATTTCCATTCTGCAGGACGTTAGCCTGTCCAGCTGAATGGCAGAGTGCGGGATGTTATAGTCTAGCCATGTTTCATTAAAAACAAACACAACAATAGCTTTACTCATGCTGTGTAGACCTATTGAGTTGAATAAGGTCCAGTTTTTTATACAGAGATGAACATTTTAGAACATGAGTGTTTGAAAAGCCGGTCTTTTGGGTTTAGCCGTTAGCTTGTATACCTTCCTGCTTACCTTGCTTACGTCCTTTTCACACAACTTGCACCCACGGTCTTGAGGTCTGGATTAAGCAGGAAACAAAGGCTTTTGTAGTTAAGAATCGCCTGAAAACCCATCTCTTCCGCCAACATCTTACTGTTCTGTTCTGACTCAAGTTTCTTCTCTACTCTTTTCTTCTCTACTCGTTTCTTCTCTTCTCTAAAAAAAAAAAAAAAAAAAAAAAAAAAATGTATGAATGAATGTTTCTGTATACTGTGTTAGGCTATATGAAACCTCTTCTTTTTGATTGCACTTATGCTCTTGTTGTACTTATGCTGTCCTAATTGCTTCCATTACCTACCCCACTTGTAAGTCGCTTTGGATAAAAGCGTCTGCTAATGACTAAATGTAAATGTAAATGTAGTTTCTCGGTCGCCGCCGGCTAAAGTTGGTGTTTGTATGTGTTGCCGATATCCAAAAGGCTTTGGCGATCATGGATGTGTTTTTGAGTGGTTTCCTTATGAATTAGCGGTAAATTGACACTATTTGAAGGCAAACATTCAACATTTAAGGACATGAAAACACTGTCTTTGGGAACCGGAGTAGTACTCTGGTACTCGGACCACGTTGGTTAAAGGCATTACATTTCATCAGATTCCAAAGCAATTGTACTTTCAGATCACCTACTTTACTTACGTATACATTTGGGTGGTCATAGTCAATTGTACCACAAACTGATGTAGATTTGTGGGGATAGGGTTACACCAGGCATCTCAGGCTGGTCTGGGTGAGCATTCGCTTTTAGTAGAAATGCATCTTTTGTTCCGACACTTTATTTTTTGCAATTTTACTTGACTCATACATGCATGGGCAACTTATAACACACCGAAGACACAGAAAAACATGTGTTTGTGCCACATGAACCATTAAAGTCATGCTTCATCAACCTGGAAGTGACATTCGATTCAGTTCGTTTTCGTGACCCGGCTCGACCGGCTGCTTTCTGAAAACAGGTCATAACCGCCTCTAAAGAACTATTTGTTCAAAAGTCTAAGATCACTACTACCAAAGCTAGTTTGTCTGGGGATGTTCCTCTGGGGAGCTTTGCCTTTTTTTATGGAGTGGGTCAATAATGGATCAGCCTTCACCATCGACTAGCCTACTAGCACCCTGCTGCGCAGTGCAAAAGCCAACGACCCCACAGATAGAGAACCAAAGCCTGCCACGATAAAAGAGTAATCGCTTGGGAGAGTGACAGAGCTGAGCATCGCCCTGAATCCAGAGCCTCATTTTCCATCTGACCAGGTGTGTGAGCCGGCTCATTTGCATGCTGGGAATCGCGTTGTGGTGTGTATGGGCCATGCACAACAATCCCAAACTCCAACCCAGCCTCCCTTTCATCCCTCCTTACTCCATTCTCATCTGTTTCCCTTTTTTCTTAGTCCTGTTGCCACTACATCCTGGCAGTCCCTCACTTCATCCATCTGTGCAGTGGATCCTCTTCAGGGCTGCCAGCCTCCGGCTGCTTTGTGGTAGAAGGGTTCCTGGTCTCCACCTCTGCCTCTGCCGATACTTTGGCTCCACCATGACTGCTAGCTCCCTCGTATCCACTGTGGCCCATCAGTCCACAAGTTCTGTCAGGCTCGCTCATCCCTCCAGCTCCACCTTGGTCATCCTTCGACACGCCTACGCATCGGGACTACACACCTCAAGCTTCATCTCCACCAGCTGTGATGGGGAAAGCTCAAGTAGACAAACCAGGATAACAAGCCCCATCCCATCTCCCATATGGTACCACTCTATCACAAATATAACTGTCTTCTCTCAACCTGGGTATTCCTCCCGGTCCACTAGCAGATCAACTCAACTCAACTCAACTCAACTTTATTTATATAGCGCTTTTTACAATTTTCATTGTTACAAAGCAGCTGTACATGAGACACATTGAATACAAGTAAAAAAACTAAAGGCATATACCTGTAAAAACAAGACAAAGGTGAAAACAACAAAGACAGACATACAAATGCTCCACACACACAATATGCAAACATACATACACACACACACATTGACATAGACGCACACACACACAGTGAAAGCACACATTGGCGATAAAGGAGAAAGAACCACAGGTCAAATATTAAACGGACTATAAATTCTTATATGCAATATTAATTATGTCTAATTTCTGAATTCTAAAGCAGCCCCCCCGGCCAGGCAGATAGTGCAAAACAATATGCAAACGGTGGTGAGGAACCTAAAACTCCCATCGAGAAAAAAAACCTCAGGAGAACCCAGGCCCAACCAGGGGATTCCAGTTCCCCTCTGGCAAAAGCTGCTGCCTCTGCACAAGCTCAACAGTGCTTGCACAACAAGGCTAAATAAAAATAAAAAATAAACTTAATAAGGTAAATGATAGATTTAAGATTATCATTCACAATCTAATTACATTTGAAATGTTGTAGGAAAATCAAAGTTGTGGCGTCCTTTATCCAGCTCTATCCTCTTAGCTCTTGTCAGGTCACCGCTTCCCATTCTCAGCTCTGCCATCGGGTCTGGGCATGAACTGCATCCTGCGGTAACCTTGGAACAAAGAGACAAGACTGGCTGAGAGTAGAGTACTGTTCTTCACTCTTTGATGCAACAAGTACATCATTTGTTATTGGATGTGTTTCTGGTTCCGGTTGATCTAAATAATGCAGCCTAAATCCTCTGAGGATTAATATTATGGAGGAGTATTGTATGCAAGATTAAAAAGATGAGTCTTTAGTCTAGATTTAAACTGACAGAGTGTGTCTGCCTCCCGGACCGTGCAGGGAAGAATATTCCAAAGTTTAGGCGCTAGATACGAAAAGGATCTACCACCTGCACTTGATTTTGAAATTCTAGGTATTACCAACTGACAGGACGCCTGAGAGCGTAATGTACGTTGAGGTCTGTAATACAATAGAAGTTCATTCAAATACTGCGGCGCTAGACCATGTAGGGCTTTATAGGTAATAAGCAAGATCTTAAAGTTAATGCGATGCTTTATAGGTAACCAGTGCAAGGTTGACAGAACCGGGGTTATATGCTCATACTTTTTTGTACGTGTAAGAACTCGAGCTGCCGCGTTTTGAACAAGTTGCAGTTTTTGTAATAGGCCTGCAGGGCATCCACCTAGAAGTGCATTACAATAATCTAGTCTTGATGTCATGAATGCATGAATTAATTTCTCTGCATCTGACAGTGACAGCATATGACGTAGTTTAGATATATTCTTAAGATGGAAAAATGCAATTTTACAGGTGTTGGCGACATGGCTTTCAAATGACAGAGTACTATCGAATACAACGCCAAGATTCTTAGCTGATGACGAGGATTTTATGGAGCATCCATCAATCGTTAAGCGGTATTCTTGGTTGTTACGTATAGCGGTTTTCGGTCCAATAAGTAACACTTCTGTTTTGTCCGAGTTTAGTAGTAAAAAATTGTTACTCATCCACATTTTTAAGTCAACTATGCAATCCTTTATTCGATGAAACTGCTGGGTTTCATGAGGCTTCGAGGAAATATAAAGTTGAGTATCATCAGCATAACAGTGAAAGCTAATTCCGTGTCGCTTTATTATATCTCCTAGAGGTAGCATGTATAATGCGAAGAGCAGAGGCCCCAAAACTGAGCCCTGTGGTACACCGTACTGGACTTGTGATTTGCGGGACACCTCATTGTTTATTGCTACAAATTGAAAACGGTCAGATAAATAAGACTTAATCCATTTCAATGCTATTCCGTTAATGCCGACGTAATTTTCGAGTCTATGTAGAAGTATGCTGTGGTCAATGGTGTCAAAAGCAGCACTGAGGTCTAGCAGCACCAATAACGAAATACAGCCACGGTCAGACGCTAAAAGCAGATCATTTGTAACTCTGATCAAAGCAGTCTCTGTACTGTGACATGCTCGAAATCCGGACTGGAATTCATCATTAATGTCATTCCTTTGGAGGAAGGAGCATAATTGAGTTGAAACTACTTTTTCCAGAACTTTAGATATAAATGGTAAATTCGATATAGGCCTGTAATTCCCTAGTTCTTTAGGGTCGAGTTTTTTTTTTTTAAAAGAGGCCTTATAACAGCCACCTTAAATGCTTTAGGCACATGTCCTAATGTCAGAGATGAGTTAATAATACTAAGAAGAGGATCTATAAGTTCTGGGAGCATTTCTTTCAGTAGTTTTGTAGGTATAGGGTCTAGCAGGCATGTTGTTGATTTAGATGATCTAATGATTTTAGACAGTTCATCGTGATCAACTGTAGAAAATAATTGCAATTTCTCCTTAGGGGTACTGTAGTTAGTTTGTTCAGCGGGTTTCACTACAGGTTGCATTGTTATAATTTTTTCTCTTATATCTTGGATTTTACTAGTGAAGTAGTTCATAAATTCATCACTGGTATGCTGATAATCAGAATCTGACGTCGCTGACGACTTATCTTTTGTTAATTTAGCCACGGTGTTAAATAAAAACCAAGGGTTGTGATGGTTTTCCTCTATTAGTGATGAAAAGTAGGCGGATCTAGAAGTTTTTATGGCATTCCTGTATTTTAGAGTACTATCCTTCCATGCTATACGAAATACCTCTAAATTAGTTTTCTTAAAGTTGCGCTCCATTTTCCGGGACGCTTTCTTTAGAGTCTGAGTGTGTTCATTATACCACGGTGTTGGGCTGCTATTTTTAATTTTCTTTAAACGCAGAGGAGCAACTATGTCTAATATTTCCGAGAAGGTAGTTAAAATTTTCAATAGAAGTGTGAAAATCGTCAACATTTTTACACATGCTAGATATTTTAGACAATTCAGGCAGATTATCGAGAAACGCATCTTTGGTAGTTGAAGTAATCGTTCTACCATATTTGTAGCAAGGAGTTTGATTTGCAGCCGTAGGCCATTGAAGCAAACATAATATCAGACAATGATCCGAAATGTCTTCACTCTGCTGAACGATTTTAACATCGTCCACATTTATACCATAAGAAAGTATTAAATCTAAAGTATGATTACGAAGGTGAGTGGGTCCTGACACATGTTGACTAACGCCCATGGAGTTAAGAGTGTCTTTGAAAGCCATGCCCAAGGCATCTGTATCATTGTCTACATGGATATTAAAGTCACCGACGACAAGGACTCTATCTGCGGCCAGTACTAGTTCTGATAAGAACCCACCAAAATCTTTAATAAAATCTGTGTGGTGCCCTGGAGGCCTATATACAATAGCTAGAATAAAATGTAAAAATGTTTTGTCCTTAGTATTAGGTGTCGATACGTGAAGTACCATGACTTCAAAAGAATTGTATTTAAATTTAGACTTCTGAGAGATGCTAAAATAATTATTGTAAAGTGCAGCAACACCTCCCCCTCTACCTTTTAGGCGAGGCTTGTGTTTATAGTAATAGTCTTGAGGAACGGATTCATTTAGAGTAATATAATCATCTGGCTTTAGCCATGTTTCTGTCAAACAAAGCATGTCTATTTTATGATCGGTTATCATATCGTTAACAAAAAGTGCTTTATTTGAGAGAGATCTAATATTAAGCAATCCGAGTCGTAACAGTTGATTATCTGTATTTTGTTCATGTTTAACTTGTTTAACGTTTATTAAATTACTTTCAAGAGGTTTACGCAATATCTTATGTTTGCTAATCCGGGGGACAGACACAGTCTCTATTTTATGTTGTTTGTAAGAAGGGATTATTACATGTTGCATATTTTGTGTATTCTGTAACGCGAGACGGCGAGCAGACAGTTGGTTAAGCCATTCAGTCTCCTTCCTGACCTGGGCCCTATGTAGTCAGACTTTAGCATTATTAAGACTGTGTGCCAAATTTCTAGAGAGGAGGGAAACCCCATCCCAGGAGGGATGGAGACCATCTCGTTTCAACAGGTCAGGTCTGCCCTCAAAACTCTTCCAGTTATTTATAAAATCTATATTATTCTGCAGGCACCACTCAGACAACCAGCCATTTAGTGATGATAATCTGCTATAAATCTCATCACCACGGTAAGCAGTGAGGGGGCCAGAGAATATTACAGTGTCTGACATCGTTTTTGCGAGCTCACACACCTCTTTAATATTATCTTTAGTGATCTCTGATTGACGGAGTCTAACATCATTTGTGCCGACGTGAATAACAATCTTACTGAATTTACGATTAGTTTTAGCCAGCACATTTAAATTTGACTTGATGTCAGGCGCTCTGGCTCCCGGTAAACATTTGACTATGGTGGCTGGTGCCTCTATGTTAACGTTCCGGACAATAGAATCACCGATCACTAGGGCACTTTCAGCAGGTTTCTCAGTCGGTGCGTCACTGAGCGGGGCAAACCTGTTCGAGACTTTAATCGGAACGGTTGAGTGATGTTTTGTCCTGCGACTATGCCGTCTCACCATCACAAAGTTTCCCAGCTGCAGGGGATTTTCAACCGGAACCGAGCTGTGTGCGCTAACATTGCCCGCATCCAAAATGTTTTCTACGGTCCTAACACTCTTACTATCCTCAAATAAGGATTGGATGCGACACTCTAATTCTAAAATCTTCTCCGTCAGCCTAACTACTTCCCTGCATTTATCACATGTAAACCCTCGCCGCTGACAGAGAAGGCTAAGCTAAACATATGACATGAGGTGCAAGTAACAACAATAGGAATAGAAGCCATGACTCACCGGGTATGAAGTGCAATTCTAACTTACCAAGGTTGCTTGATGAGTCTTAGTATATACACTTAAAAAGAGAAACAGTTAGCACACAGGATAAACAGGGGGAGATGATATTCCACAGTGTAAACAGAAGGCAAGCTAACACGGTAATATGCTAATATGCTAGCGGCGTTACGATTCAATTAATATAGGTTTAGAAAATAAAGTTATAACTAATTCGGCAACGACAGTGATAGGTAACGATAGTAAAATACACTAATATTAAGACCAGGAACAAATGTGAGGTGAAGCAAGTGTCAGAGTATACAAACTAGCCGCTGGCAGCGATCAACCCCTTATTCTGCTAGCACAAAGTTTGGATGCTTG
This sequence comes from Triplophysa tibetana, assembly GCA_008369825.1. Lineage (NCBI taxonomy): Eukaryota > Metazoa > Chordata > Actinopteri > Cypriniformes > Nemacheilidae > Triplophysa > Triplophysa tibetana. Next base: position 14,996,960 of record CM017897.1, read on the forward strand.
GCCAGTGCTCCCCAGCACTCTGCGGTGGCCTGTAAGGGAGGATATATCTTGGCCACAAGGTCCAGTTCGGCAAGTTCTGGAGAAATCTATTCACCTAAATGGAGACGAGAATGCTGAAAAGAGAAGCAACAAGTTTCCACATAGTTACCTCCCTTTGAGTAGAATGTGGTCCTCATAGAGTAATTTTCCAGTACATTCCTTACAGTGAAACATTTGGAAAAGATCAAGAAGATGCGTAACTCCATACACTGGTATGTGATGATGTTGCGTCCACAGGTAACATGCCCAGGCCAGTCTGTGCCTGCTCTGGTTGGCATCAGGACACATATCAATATTTTAACATTTCTTATAGGTACCTCTAATGTCAGTTCCTAAAAATTCAAAAATATAACCCCTAAAAATATATTTAAATACATTTTTCTTTTACCAACAGGAATTTGTCCGTTTACTCAAAGCATCTTACGTGAGTATGTTCTGATCGAGGAGCAGAAGAACTGGGATGAGGCACAAGCTTATTGCAGACATAATTACATTGAGCTGGCTACTGTTCCAAATGTTCAAGACTGGACAAATTTGCAAGCAGCAGTTCAACCTGCCTTATCTTTAGTGTGGACTGGACTGTACAATGACATTAATAGCTGGAGATGGTCTTATCAAGATGAGAATATGACATTTGAAAATTTTTATGATGGTGATCCAAGCAATAGTAATGGAAGACAGGAATGCATAGGATCTTATTATGACAAGTGGAATGATCTGCCATGCGAATTTACGCTATACTGCTTATGCTACGATGGTAAGGAAAAATACCAACACATGTCAATAATGTAAATATTTAGAGTGAGGGATGTTCAAATCAAATGAGTGCAAATGAAAAAATAATCTGAATATTGACCAGGATGATTTTTGGACTGTGACCCACAGAGCAATGGTTTACTGGGTCGACTATTGTCCACACATCCAGTTGCCTTCAGGCGGAATAATAAAATCATTGGGGTTACAATGATAGTTTATTCATAAATGAAAATTCTGTCATAATTTACTCACCCACTTGTCATTTTATTTCATGACTTTCATTCTGCTGCAGAACACAAAAGTAGGTATTCTGAAGAATATTGTTAACTGAATAATGGCAGTAAACATTCTCTTCTATCGTATGGACACAACATCACTGCAAGTAATTGGGTAATGCAGTTGTTCAGTTACCAAAATTCTTCAAAAGATATTCTTTTGTGATTGTCAGAAGAAAGAAGGTCATATAGGTTTGAAAAGACAAGAGGGTGAGTAAATGATGACAGACTGTTCAATTTGTGTGAACTATCCCAAATGTGGGGGGTTACTGTTTTTAATGTTATATCATCAAAAGCTTGTCATTGAGTTGTTCAGCAAGTTTTCAGGTAACATCAGAACAAAACGTCACGTTTTTAAATTGTCGGAACCAGGTGACAATAAATCAAGGTGGTATTTTTATCAATTGTGTCTTTAAAGACATCATTGAGCCGTAGATCTGAAACAGCCAACCAAATTGATCAAACTTTCTTTCTAAAGATCTCTTAATTAAATTCATAATTTATTTTACTGTAGCAAGTATTTCATAAAAAAATATCTAACTTTAATGCATTATTACAAAACTAAATATACATTAAAATTAACAGTTTCACAGTCTAAAATTGCAATAATAAAAATTCACCTTTTAAATTGTATAATAAAATTAAACTTGTTTTAAAATACAACCTTTAATATTCGAGCGGCAATTTTCAGTCCATATTATTTCTGTTGAAAAATTTTCTTCCACAAATTCAGTGGTTCAAATCCGATTCCGCCAATACATGATCTCTCCCTTTTGCCTGACCGCTTCACCAGCAGGTGATGCAAGTCATTTCTAACAAAGACAAAAGCAATTAATGCAGATATGTTTTATATGTTTGCCGCACAGTCCACACTTCTCATATATATCTTAGTCATCATCAAGAACAAAAATTATTGACCTTTGTACGGACAGCTTAGCTCGCCACTATAAGCCCTGAAAAGAACATAGAGCACATGGACATTTTCATGTTGTATGGAATCAGACTAGTCATACATTTATAATATTAATTTAATTATTAAAATGTCGTACCTGATCTTCTAGTAGTTCATGTTTGTGTTTGGCTTATGCCGAGCAGAGACTCGGTTCTGTCATTTGATATGTTGTTTGTCTAGAAATTAATTACAGAAAATGTACTGTGAGACATCAAATTCTGTGAAAATGTTGAAAAACAGTGGCGCCAGCTGGTAACTTTTTTTTAAAGGCTGGCAAGGAAAGAGTTAAGTGTTTTAAACTTTTAGCACAGTACACTGGTTGTGATGGCGTGAAAGTTTAAAAAATATAGCTAACAGTTTTACCTTTTATATACAATGTTACAAAGACTAAAAACAAAAAACTATATACATCATACAGAGTTTGTTTGAGAAACAAGTTCCCATTACAGCAGGGAATGCTAACATAATAAATAATAAAGTGCTTTTGCCCTTCTTGATTAACCTATGTTACGGCACCTCTCGTGACGACTCGACAAAGACAAGAAACACAAAATAAATACAAAATGAATAAACATTATCAACACAACATGTGTTGCCTCTAGTTGGAAAGTTACTTCTGATTTTTAGGACTTAAGTTGTCTTTTTCACGTTGCTCCTGTGTCCGTGCAGATCACAAACACATGACAAACTCAACCCGCGTTGAGTCTTTAACAATGAAAATATACTAACAGGCTGTGAATCTGAAGCACCAGTGAATGTGTAATGGTTGGAATGGCCTGAATTTTAACCAAAGCTTTCACGCACTGGTCTTAATCTCTCTTCCATGTTCGTGAAGCAATTGTCGGTGAAATGCGCTGCACGAACTTGAACATTTGGGGCCCTATTTTAACGATCTGAAACACAAGTGTCAAAGCGCGAAGCGCAAGTAACTTTGTGGGCGGGTCTCGGCGCTGTTGCTATTTTCCCGGCGGGATAAATGGCTCTTGCGCCCGGCGCAAATCTAAAATGGGTTGGTCTGAAGTAGCTTCATTATTCATAGGTGTGCTTTGGGCGTAACGTGAAATAAACCAATCTGAGCGTCATCCAACATTCCCTTTAAAAGCAGGTGCGCAAGTTCCATTATGGATTGCTATTATTATGGCGAATTTACCAGGCGCACGCCAGGAGCGGTTCACAGCCGAGGAGACAGATGTTCTTGTAAGAGCAGTGAAAGACAGAGAAGTTGTGTTGTATGGGGATGGGAGAAACCCACCCAAAATAGTGTCGGTTAAACAGGCGTGGGAGGAAATAGCCACAATGATTTTCCTTTCATCTCATTTAATATTTTTTTAGTGTAAAAATTTATGATATGCAAAAATAACGAGAAGGGGGAGTCTGCAGACCTGGAGCATGCAGTTTTGCGCCCCATGCAGTTTTAGGACCCTGTTGTTCCTTATTTCTCCAGTAGGGGTTCGCTTTTCATTATGAACCACCTAGAACAGACCTAACAGATAACTTCGTCGTCAATCGCGAATTAGAGGTATGGGAAATAATCGTTTTTCTTACTAAGAAATGGTCCAACATGCATCGTTTTTTGACGATTAATTGATATTGTTATGAATTAATTTAAACATCTTAGCATATATATAATATTGGTATTGGTGAGTGTAATTTAAACTTGAAGACAATACAATTAATACTTATTGGCGACCAGGTCACTGTTGCATCTGTGTAGATTACATGAGCAAAGTGTATGCGCGTTGTGCACGGTATACATTATGGTCAAGCATGCGCCGTTAAAATAGCATAATGAACAACGCGCAACGCGCCACTGACTTTAGACTAGGTTTTTTTCTGGTCAGTGGCGCAATTGTTTAATGGAACAGCAAAATAGCACCAGGGATTGTTTGCGCCGGAACACCGCCCAGGGAGCGCAAGTTCATTCACTAGTTTAGCGACATGCTTCTGTGGAGGGAAAAGCGCGCTTTGCGCGGGTGCAAAATAAGAATGACACATGCGTTGGTGTACAAAGTCAATTGCGCTGGGTGCAAGATAGGGCCCTTTGATTGTACTATTCTGGAACAGTGTTAATAAAATGTAACCATTTGTTTTTAGTTGTCTCATCGCTTGAAAATAAAGAGTCTTTCTTTTCGCAACAAAACACACAGCGTCTCCTCGACATGGCTGCGGCGGCGACGATTCAAATGAGATTTACAAGTACGCCAACCAAACTTGCGTTTTGATTTGGTTCTTAGTTAAATCATGTTACGAAGTGACGTACATTTGGCGGAGTGTGGTCATACGAGGCGTTTCAGACATGTATGGGCAGTTTATTACACATCAAAGTGTCGTGGCGAATCGGCCTTCCATCGCAGAAAGAAATCTCAGAGACAAGGGTTCCAGGTGCCAAGAGTTTAAACTTTATTTGCCCGGGCAAGCAAAGTGGGATATTCAGAGTTCATCTGAAGTGATCCCACGAATACATATCTGACTCCATCTTTTATACATTGTTTTCAAGTTGTTATCACAGTTTAAACCAATCATGTGTGCATGACATCGTCTTCTTCCAATCAGGTTTCATATGACATCACTTTTTCATTAGCCCGTCCCTCTGCGCTCATAGTTCCGGCCTACCATATTAAGATTTAATGGTTGCGTGCGCCGCTCAAAAACAGGTGCCTCTTTATCTTGACACTTTCCTGGGGGTTTCGGACGATACATGATTTAACCGTGTTTCTATCCAAGATGAGCTTATGGTTTAGCGATAATGAGCTACCCAGTGTCCTTGGTTGTATGTGATTTAATTAGACTTCCCTACAAAAGTGTGTGGGGTGTACGTCTTAGTTCTAAAAGATATTTGGTGTGTGTGCAGATGTTCAAGTTCTCAGACTCATAACATGAACTTTGTTAAAATGAGCTCACTGTTTAGAGATACCAGCGTCCTTGACTCTATGCAACAACCCAAACTTCCTTATTAAAAATGACGTGTGGTGTCCGTGTAGCTAAGATAAGATGCTTGTTGTTCATGCAGGTGTTCATGAGCTCATACTTATACATGAGGCCCAATATTGTTTCATAAGAATACATGAAACCTTATAACTAACTAAATGTATTATTTTATATAAGAAAACTCAACACTATAATAGAAAAACCACCATACAAAGACACAGCAAAACACGTATTCGCTACATATGACCCTTTTGACAACATAAAAAACGTAAGGGAAATAAAAATAAAGTTTCTAAAGATTGCTGCTACGGTATATAAACGGAAGCACATAGTGGTAGAGTACGCATTCAAATCAGAGCAGTTGTCAATAAGCTCCTAGTTGAGATCTCAGTTATTTGGCTGCTTTAAACACAAGAAATGTTCTGTAAATGTTGATGTTGCATATTATGTGTACAGTAGAATAACTTAATTCCTTCAGGACAGAGCAGGAAAACAGTCTGGGCATAATAGGCCTAGTGTGTGTATGTGCAGACTGCTGGCAGTGCAAGCATCAGTCAAATTTCTTGAAATGTTGATGATGCATAAGAAGAGATCTATGAGAAAAAATAAATTCATTAAATCAAGCATTTGAGTGGACTGTGCGGCCAGCATATAAAACGTATCTGCATTCCATGCTTTAGTCTTCGTCAGAACCAACATGCACCACCTGCTGGTGAAGCAGTCAGGCAGCAGGTAGAGATCATGCATTGGCGGAAGCGTCGCACTATTGCTTTTCCTGGGATTCCGGGATGTAAAACTTTGAATTTTAAGCCGAATTTGAACCACTGAATTTGTGGAAGTGAATTTTTAAACCAAATTAACATTGACTGAAAATTATTTGTTGAACATTTACCGTTTGTTTTAAAACAAGTTTTTTAATGAAATTTTAAAGGTGAATTTTGGTTATTGAATTTTTAAACGATGAAACTGTGTGTGAAATGTTTCAATTTTAAATATTTACAACTTAATTGTAAAACCATATTAAGTTGCAGACTCTAAACGTGCACGCATTGGTAATGCAACAGATTTATTAGTTGTAATCCAACATGCTTTTTTGCTTCAAAGACTAATGTCATTAAAATACTTACACAGACCGGGAAATCCTGCTAAATCTTCTGCAGTCAAATATGATTTGCGGGGAAAAAGTAAAGCCACTTATTTTCTCCTTTGAAATTCCTTTTTACTCGGAAATGTGTCCGGATACGAAAGTAAAAACTATCGCAACTTATGGGTCATTGGGACTTTAAACAAACACGGGTAAGAAGAAATAGTGATAATAGTGTTTGAACTACTTTGAACAAAAATAGGTTTGTATGAAGACATGCACGTCTGTCCTTTAGATGCCCGCACATAACAGGATTTATATTTAACATGTTTGATTTTTAAAGGAGCTGTACAGTATGTTACCCTGAAACCTAGTGGTTGAGATTGGTATTGCGGTTCAAATTAAAAATATTGGCAAGGGGTTTTCCCTGCCCGTCCTCAGACTCCACGCTGACAGGAGTTCCCAGACACATTCCGGGGGTGTAATGGAATGCAGAAACTCTTACACAGTAAGTTTATTTAGATAATTTATAGGTTTGCAGTGTTTTGCTTCCAACTCAATCAGCAGCTTGTTTTAAAATGTACGGCCTTCAGAGATCGCATATTATATTACTGTCTCGTTTACATAACCGAAGTAATTTTTTTTATAAATTCTCGTAAGTAATAACGAGCTGTGATGGTGGCCGTGACAACCGCACCAGCATAGTGGGAAAGTGCCATGACGCAGGTGAACTGCCACCCGCCAGTACACATTAATGGGACAAATATAAGTTTAATAAAAATGACAGTTGCGATAAGGATTGCTATTGGTAGCCGTCGTGGATGGCTTTATTTCAAAGATTTTACATTATCACAGAAAATTATTCGCATACATTTCCATTGGTGCGTTCCAGCACGGGCCTGCACGGCAGAACCCAGGTTATTCTGCGGGTTCTGCAGTATACCTGGTTGTGAAATAATCAGATACATAAAATCAAAACTGGTTATGACCCGCTTGCTTAGTGTCATAGCGCGTGCAAGTTTTGCTTTAACGAATCCAAGAGTGGAGGCAGCAAAAACAAGGAATCAAGAGTATTCCAGCAACAGGTAGTGTTTTCCTCAAAAAAGGAGGTAACAACAAAGGAAACAGTATCCCAAAAAGGTGAACTAGAATCCAGAAACAATAGACTGCTACAATATTACTTTCTGCAATAAACAGGTAGCATAGGCTCAAGACTGAACAATGAGTCATAACGTGAATCTCTCAGGTTAAAACCCAGGTGTAGGCCCGGAGGTAAGTAGCCAAAATTAATAGTAGAGCTATCTTTATACATCGTCCTCCAATTCCAATTTATTATTAAAAATACAAACAGTTTTTTATTTACCAGCTGTTTTCAAACTGAAGAATGATTTCCAATGTTCTTTAAGTTAGTCCGCAGTAATAGTGGACACAAAACACTTTTCTGTAGTGTTCTGTAAACATGGCTCTGTAAATTACTCTTGTGGGGATTTATTAATTTTTTGGGGACTTATGTTGTGTGCCATGCTGTTCTGTGCGCGTGCGCCATGCTGTTCTGTGCGCGTGCGCCATGCTGTTCTGGCGCGTGCGCCATGCTGTTCTGTGCGCCATGCTGTTCTGTGCGCCATGCTGTTCTGTGAGCGTGCGCCATGCTGTTCTGTGCGCGTGCGCCATGCTGTTCTGTGCGCGTGCGCCATGCTGTTCTGTGCGCGTGCGCCATGCTGTTCTGTGCGCGTGCGCCATGCTGTTCTGTGACAAAGGGATAAGAAGATATTTCAAATAGCTTTCCTGTAGCTCACTGGTAAGAGCATTGCGTTAACAGTGGGTTCGATCCCAGGGGATTGCAAATACCTATGCTGCTAAGTTGCTTTGGATAAAAGCGTCTGCTAAATGTAAATGTAATGTAAATGCAAATAAGATGGCCTTTGAACATTAAAATCAAAACAAAAAAAACGGAATGCCATGGTAATTTTCCTTAGCCCCTGTCCGTATAATTGAAATTAAAAATCTTTTACAATCACATTCTGAAAAAATAGCTCAGTTTGTGGTACACAAATGGTTAAGTTTCGTTTTCTGCAATGTGTCACCAATAGGATTGGTTTTGCCTTCTCACTTAAACGTTAGTTGTTTACATCAATGAGAATAGCTAAGTATAGTTGAATATCATGATAATCCGACTGTTTCATATGCATTTATTATATACATATTATTTTATATGGATTTTTTCAAATTGATCCAAAACTAATTGTCCAATTCAATTTTTTTCATAACTTTTTCTCTAATTTAGATATACCAAATTTCTTGCAAATCAGACAAACAGTGTGGGAGGAGTCCAAAAAGTTTTTTTTAATTCTAAATGCCCAAAAAGCTTTGTGATGGAAAATTATGTCATTGGATGCGAATCGTCAAGAGCCGTCAAAGATTCATCTTGAAGAAAGAATTCAGATGATGAAAGAAATTCGGATTAAGAAAGTATTTTTTTTCTACAACTTGCGGTTCAAAAGTTATGAGCACAAATGTATGTGCAACTTTGGATTGTAGGAGGCACTAGAAAGAATGAGTTGGAGAACTAAAAGTCAAATTTAGACCTATCATGATTGCTATTGACTAATGATGACAGACCCCTTAGGATAGGGAGACATTTCAATATATACTGGTGGAGGCCCACTGGTCAAGACCAGCAATCAACAGTTTCTACCTTTGTTGCTCAGTGAAAAAAAAATAATGTAACTCATAACCTATTCACTCTGATCATATTACAGCGACTAAAACAGGAGCAAGCAGGTTTGTCTTCATGACAGATATTGAGAGGACCTGGGGTGAAGCTCAGACCTACTGCAGACAGCACTACACAGACCTGGCCACCATTCGTACTAAAACTGAGAATGACGTGCTGAATGTACCCGTTCCATCTGATGACTATGTATGGATTGGTCTGTTTAGGGACTCGTGGAAATGGTCTGATGGTACAAATGTCAGCACTTACCCTATTAACTGGAAATCTGGACAACCTGACAGATATGGGACGAGCCGACCTTGTGGTGCTGCAGGTCATAATGGTCTAGATGATCAGCTCTGCTCACGTGCACTTCCTTTTATCTGCATGTACTGTAAGTTTCATGTATGAATCTTAGCTACTAATGGCAAGAATTTTATTAATTTATTTTTTTCACATTTTCTTTCACACTGGTATAAAATAACATGTTTTGGTGTAAAGATAATGTGCTTTAATTTTTAAGGTCTTACTTTGGTTAATGGAGTGTCCAACAACAAGTTACCATTTATACAAGGTGTAAACTGTTGTAGACTGCTATTACGAACAGTCTACAAGACGACATGTCGCATGATTCAGAGTCAACTCCTTTTTTCCCCAAGTCAATAACTTTGTTATTTGTTCACTTTCGGCTTTTCAACATGGCAGACTGCTCAGGTTCACACACAGCAACATTACACACTGTATACAATGATATTTCATGGACATTGTTATAGTTACATATTAATATAAAGTTAAAATATTTTAGCATGGTGCTAACGTGACTGAACTTGATGTTACCTGGTCCCATATACTAGCATGATTTAGTATGAAGCTACTGTTTCTAGCATATTTTAGCATGTATTAACATGAAGTAAACGCTTAGTATGAAGCTAACTTATGGTTAGCATAATGAAAGCATGGACAAAGGCCAACAAAAAGACAAATTGGCAGTTGGGTTTAGAATTTGATTCAAATTACAGATAATGTTCTCTCTTACCTTAATTATCTGTGCTACTCTACTCAGCTGTTCCTGCAGCTTCTTGGCAATATTATTGTGACAATTGCCGCATTATCACAGCATTTCCTGATGCTCAGTTCTGTTTTTGTTCTATATCCGATTTTTTTGACGACCCGCTTGCATCTTCTTTTAAAAGTTACACATATCCTATATCTGCATTTACACTGCACATGGCGAAACAACCGGAGGTAGACGCACTGACCAAAATAAAGTTAAAAAGTCATTCACCACTGCCGCTTATTTAATAGCCTTTTCATACAGAGATCTCGGAAAATGAACGCATAATGTGTCCCAGGATTTGTCCCCCAGTATGCCTTCACACATAAATACACTTGATAAGGTACTGTAATGTAATGAGCAGATTTTTTAATCGTGAATGTAACGCTGTCAAGGTGACGGAATTTTCTTTGCTGTGTTTTTAGGGCTAAATAGAGCGGTTTGCTTTTTTGCTGGTTTCATTTTATATTTAGCCAAATAGAGCTATATTGTTTCGGTTATTATTATGTAGCATATATTGTTGTTTTTTAATTTACTTAAATACCTTTTGCACTTATGTTTATTGGTAAATGCAGAATAATGACAATAAGAACGAAAAGAATGAAAGGTTATGAGAAAAAAAAAGTTTTTTATCATTTAGATATTTTGAACAAGCTCACACAGACCGAACGAAAAACCACTTAATAAAGCAGACTGCATTTAATATTTCAAGGCAATATAGACACTTAGGTCGGTGTATCATCATAATGTTCATGTTGTTTATAATGCTTTTGTTGAGGAAAAAATCATTAAATGCTCGGTCAAGTGAAGCCTATTAAAAGTAAAACGGGTGTCTCCAGATAAACCCGAGCTTCTCCATTGCGTGGAACAGGTAAATGTCTTAAATGTTGCTGAGCGATCAAGTTATTTAAAGCGATTTGTATTTTGGTGAAGATAATTTTAATTTTGATTAGTTTCAAACTTTCAAACTGCATTTAAGCAGACAACGGTATTCGTTTCGCTCTGTACAACTCACAATGACGGGTGAATATCTGAGCTGTCTGCTTACCAGGCAGATTCAACTGCACGTATCCGATTCATTTCCGATTTATTTCCACATATGATTGAGGCCGGAAACCGATCTGAAAATATCGGAATCTATGTGCTATTTTCCTGCTTACACGGTCATGGGTTATATTCGATCTGTGCCACATTGGAATCAAAAAATCGGAATTGGATCACTTGATGCATGCGGTGTAAATGCGGTCTTTGTTACAGAATGCTGTTCAGTTCTGTCAGAGTCCAAAAAGTGTTTTAAATAAAAGAGACGCTTGCGTTTGCTTGATACTAACTTAGTCTCATGTGTAATTTGACATGATGCATAATGCACATAGGTTCACTTGAAGGCCTGAGCGCGTAGTTTGAATTCGTCCTTAACCTGTTTCTCACCTGGGAATGTGACATGACTTCACTGGAACCGATCCAACAGTTTCTGTTCGCGCTCTCATGTGAAGAGGCGTGGCTTTGGATGTTGTTTTGCGAGAGGGAGCGATCGTATGATTGCACTGCTAGCAGGCAAACGTTAGCATTTTCCAAATGATCTACTCAGCCTTTAAGCAATCCAGTCTAGTTTAGCCAACCGTGTCTTTTGCCTCAGTTCTGTTCTCTGTCCAGTCGCACTGCTGCCTGTGCGTGCCAAGTCCAGTCGCAGTTAACGAGAGTCTGCAGGCCAGGATTTGCACTCGCTTTACTCCAACCGTCTGCTGCCCGCTCTACTGGTCAATACTAGAGGGACCCTGCCTTTGCCTCCTGAGTTCCTTCCAGTTCCCACCCGCCTGCTTCACCCAAAACGGCAGATTGCCTTGGTTTCCTTATTCAATAAACTGTTGCATTCATCTGATGTTACTTTTGGGTCCTCAGTTATCTTTGTGACACACACGGTGCCTGAGAGCTTGTGTGCACGCTTTCACGCGCTTTCAGATCGTTTTCATAACATAACGCTCTTAACAACTCTTTTAACATTAATCAGTTCCCTCACTTTATTTTTCATTCTTGCATGATTTTAAACCAAAACAGACGTGTGCGTGATTTGCTTCCGACAGACACCTTTCTTTAGTCATTTAGCAGATGCTTTTATCTAAAGCAACTTACATAGAGTTAGGGAGCAACAAGCGATATATCATACAGGAGCCATAATACATTAGGTGCCAATACAAAGTTACTAGTTTCAACAAAAGCTAGACCACTACCTGTTAAGAGAAAGGGTTATTGAGACTTTTTTTCTTTAATTAAATTTATTTGTCTGTCAGATATTCACAGAAGAGTTGGGTTTTGAGTAGTTTTTTGAATGTTGTGAGAGATGTCGTTGACCTGACAGAGTTAGGAAGAATGTTCCACCAGGAAGGAGTTGTGAAGCGGAATGAGCGGGAAAGAGATTTACTGTTCTTATGAGAAGGCAATACAAGACGTCGCTGGTTTGCTGAACGCAGGGATCTTGATGGGGTGTAGGGTTGTAGAAGGGTGTGAAAGTAGCCTGGTGCAGATCCAGTGATAGTCCTGTAGGCAAGCATAAGTGACTTGAATCTGATGCGGGCTTCGACGGGCAGCCAGTGGAGAGAGATGAAAATGGGTGTCACATGAGCCCTTTTGGGCTGTTGGAAGACGAGGCGTGCTGCTGCGTTCTGAACCAGCTGGAGCGGTTTGATAGCCTTTGCGGGAAGACCAGCAAGGAGAGCATTGCAGTAGTCCAACCTTGAGATTACCAGGGCTTGGACAAGGAGTTGTGCTGCATGCTCCGTGAGATAAGGTCTAACCCTTATAATGTTGAATAAGGCGTATCGGCATGACCGTGTTGTCTTTGCAATGCGATCATTGAAGGACAGCTGTTCATCAAATATGACTCCGAGGTTCCTGGCTGTTTTGGAAGGAGTGATTGTGGTATTGCCAAGATGGATGTTGAGATTGTGTTGCACCGTAGGGTGCGCCGGAAACACAAGTAGTTCAGTCTTGGCAGGGTTCAGCTGGGGGTGATGACCTTTCATCCGAGCTGAGATGTCCTCGAGGCAAGCTGTAATGCGAGCTCCTACAGTGGTATTGTCCGGGCGAAACGAGATGTAGATCTGGGTGTCATCAGCATAACAGTGATACGAGAAGCCATGAGCCTGTATGATGGGTCCCAAGGATGTCATGTAGATGGAAAAAAGCAGTGGTCCAAGTACCGATCCCTGAGGGACCCCAGTGATCAGGTGGTGAGCAGTGGACAGCGAGCCCCTCCATGACACCTTGAAGGATCTGTTGGAGAGGTAGGATTTGAACCAGCGGAGAGGAGAGCCTGAGATTCCTAAAGATGACAGGGTTGCTAGCAGTATCTGGTGTAGCTTTGAATTTGGAAGGTATACCTCTCCGAAAACGTGGCCAATAAATATAAATGTAGATGTTTGGAGCGGGATAGATGATGGCTTAATGTAGTTTTTTTTTTTACTTTTTCATAAATTTGACTAAAATTGTCATTTTTTAAAATCTTTTGCCTGTATCTTAACATTAGACTCATTCTGAATCATTATTCGAGCATGGGTCATAAATTAATTTGCGTATCCCGGACCTCTGGTTTAAGGTAGTAGCGGTGTTGATAGATAGGGTAATTATACAAAATATTGGTTTAAATTAGCAATTCTAAAATATTTTCTTTATTCACGCTTTTCATATCGGATGCTCAAACAAGTTTGCAAAGAAAGACATCTTAAGGCATTCCGATCCTGGACACTCTAGCAATCTGTTTATTTAATATGTCGGTATATAATTGTTGTTTTGTTTTAAGTTAAGTATGTGCATCATTATGGGAGCTGTCTGACCTGGTGGTGCCGAGCAAAGCCAGTTCTGTAAGGGCTATATAGAATAATAATAATAGGTTCAGTACCCTTATGAAAATGAACATTGGTTTTACTCAAAAATAAAACCAAAAAACATGGTTATTGTAGTGAAACATGGTAACCACCAATTTCTTAAGATTTTGCTCCAAAAACTTACAAACTTACACAAGTTTGTTGCCCTTTTTCTGTGCGGTGTGAATTAGCCTTAACATGGTATAAGCATGCTTTACCATTATGCTACCATGTGTGTACATGATTCTAGCATATTTTTAGCATGAAGCTTACACATTTTACTATACGCTTTTGAAATAAATTTCAATTAAATTACAGATCCAAAGAAGCATATTGTGAGAGTGGAGGTAAAATATGGTCAGAATGTGAATGACCCTGAAGTAACAGACACCATCTTACAGTGGGTGAGTATTATATGCATAGAAAATACAAAGGAAAAAGGGTCAGTTGTGTTTTTGATGCAAGTAGAGTTTGTGTACCAGTAATGAAGAACTGAATGTGTTCTTCAGATAAAGCAGAAACTAAAGGATCATGGAATACAAGACACAAGGTTGAGATGGAATCTGCAGCCAGATGGAAATGTTTTCTCTCCAAAACTTGAAAAAAGTGATCTCAACTCGACAAGCTGCTCAGCTTCTCCTTAAAACATATAACTGGCATATCTGTAAAGTGATTTATGAAGTAGTCATGATATTTTGTAATCTATACAAACATACTTGTATGGGTAAAGCTTTGATAAATATTTACACTGTTTCAATGCATTCTAATATAGAAATTCTAAACTGGGTTGGGTTGTGCATTTACATTACATAATGACTATCACAAAATGTTTAAAAGAATATACTTTTTTAGAGTTTAGTAATTAGTAACTTTTGTCATTAGTTAACTTAATGTCAAAATTATTCAATTTGATAATGATTTTAGCACAGTAACTTAATGGATGACACCATCTCAACAGAGACTGTGATTTGTTTCAATATGAATTTCACACATTTAGTTAAAGAAATTAAATGATTTCAATCTACTACTTAACATTTGTGTTTATTTCTTATTACTCATCCTCTTTTAAGTACTCATCCACATAGAATCAGGGTCTCTTCAGACCTTTCAATATTCGTTTTCAAATCAAAAATATCTTAAAAGGCTGTATTTTTAACCATGGGCTACAGTACATTTTCTTATGAATAGTTCCAAAGGTAGCCAAAGGTGGAACAAATATGCTATAAGGCTAATATATTCCTCTAAGGCCACTTTTAGCAGGGACGCAGATGGATTTTTTAACTTGGGTGATAAATTAAGGGGGATTCTTCATTTAAGAGGGGCAGTAAACATGATTTTGTAAACATGAACCATCATGCATGCAGATCTATATCATCCGTATTATAAAAATCATGATTTCCAGCTGTAAGAGGATGTCAAAAGGCAATAGACAATTTATTTATTGCTTGCTTAAACCTTGCACCACACAAATGTAATTCATATAATTATTTAAAATTTTATAGTGGCTTAGGCCATGAACACACTTGATGTCTTTTTTGACAAGAAATCCGAAAATTTACTATTTATTTTAGTAAAAAACGTGTGCAGCGTTTGGTTACAAAAAGCAGCCAAGGGCATACAGGTGCAACAGTAACGTTAGCCTAGTGCTGTGTGGAGCAGAAATGTCGAAAAAGAGGAAGTTGGCTCTTGCGTTGGCTTTTGAAGATAACGGGGAGAAGAATGTCCGTTCACAACGATGTTTGTGGGTACACGATATTATAATAATATATGATTAATTCATATAGCGCCTTTCCCAGGCTCAAGGACGCTGTAAAAGGTACACCAATACAGCAAATACACATTACAAAAAAAACAAATTACAGTGGACATTGGACATTTTCCCAATAGTAACAAAATAATGCAGTTGCATTTAACACAGAAAATATAGTAAGGGTATAGAGAGTACAATGCAATTTAGTAATAGTGTTGATTAAACATTGATTTAAGCTTTGATTTAAATTCACTAAGAAAGGTTACCGTTCTGAGGGCCAGGGGAAGTGAATTCCAAAGTTTGGGTGCCGTGACAGAAAAGGATCTGCCACCCATTGAAGATAGGCGCAACCTAGGCACATGAAGAAGTTCCGAACTAGAAGACCGGATTGAGCGGGAAGGAATAAAAGAAGACAGTAACTCGGAAAGTTTGGAAGGAGCAAGACCTTTGAGTGCCTTAAAGGTGAGCAGAAGAATTTTATATTGCACACGAATAGATACAGGCAGCCAATGAAGATTAAATAAAATAGGAGTAATGTGAAAATATTGTTTTGTGGAAGTTAACAATCCATCAGCAGAAATTTGAATGTGTGGGAGACGAAATCTGGAGTGAGCTGGTAAGCCAGAGAAAAGAGTGTTACAACAGTCAAGGCGAGTGGTAATAAATGCATCGTTTCTACTAAGAAAAGGATTAAGTTGCGCAATTCGACGTAGCTGGAAAAAAAGCAGGTTTGGAGAGTTTTCTGATGTAGTCATCCAAGGTCAGTGCTGGGTCTAGAATGATACCTACATTTATAACAGTAGATGATGGAAATATAGAGGTAGCGTCGAGGTCAAAGCTAGGAACATAAGTTATATCTTTTATTTGAGATGGGGGTCCAGTTATTAAAATTTCTTTTTTACTCAAGTTTAAACTAAGAAAGTTGTGTAGCCAATCCATTAACTCACGGACACATGAAGATAAGGAAGACATCGAATGGGTAGAATCTGGTTGACAAGCAGTATATATCTGGATATCATCAGCATAACAGTGGAAGTTAAAACCATGGCGTCAAATTATTTGGCCAAGAGGCCGAACGTAGATAATGAATAGTAATGGTCCGAGAACTGAGCCCTGGGGAACACCCTGTTTTAGCGAGACAGTGGGAGAATGGAATTGTGCAAAGAGATGTAGAATTGCCTATCTGTGAGATATGAGGAGAACCAGGATAATGCAGAACCTAAGATGCCAAACTCTACAAGACGCGGGAGTGAATAAAAAGTAGCAAAAGCTGAGGTCTAGTAATAAAATAATTGATGGGTTCCCTGAATCACTGGAAAATAAGAGACCATTTACAACCTTTACTAGAGCAGTTTCCGTACTGTGCTGTGAGGGAAAACCAGATTGAAAAATATCAAAGAGATTGTTATGGGCTAGAAATGCCTGCAGTTGAGAGGCAACAGTCTTTTACATAATTTTTTTAACAAATAGCAGATTAGATATCGGACGGTAGTTAGATAGATTTACAGGATCCAGATTTTTTTTTGAGAATTGGGGTAACAGCAACAGTCTTAAATGAGAGTGGAACAGTGGAAGAAATTAAATAACAGGGGTACAGTGTTTCAGGAGTAAAGTAGGGGAAGGGTCAAGCCGGCTTGAAGAGGAGTTCGATTTCTATATCAAATCAGCAATTTGAGATGGATTTGTCAAGGTAGAGTTAGTCAATGATTGAGTAGACTGAGTTTGCTCACCACCAGAAATAGTCTGTTCCTGAACCAGAGATCCCACATAAAACATCCAACTTTCCCTGAAAGTGATGCAAGTAAGCGCAACACAAATCAGCAGATTCATATTGGCTTATACTATGATTTGGTGCATGAGTTATTTTGTTTACCATGCTAAATAGTGCGTGAAGCCTATTTTTAGATTTGTTAAAGATGCACGGAATAAAAGAAGAGCGGGCTTTATTCAAGGCAGTTTTATAGTTCTTAACATAGTCAGTATAAACAAGATGGTGGACAGTTAAAACCGTTTTCCTGAAAAGACGTTCGTGTTGTCTGCATTTTGCTTTCATAGTACGAAGCTCCGCATTAAACCAAGGAGAGAAGTGAGACATGGGAACAGACCTGGTCCTAATTGGAGCATACTCATCCAAGATGTTAACAATAAGAGAATGGTACATATCATAAATCATAGATGGACAGGTACGATTTAAAACTTTTGGAACCGCAGAGGAGGCAAACATGACGATATGAAGTAGTTGTATTATTAGTGCATTTGGCTAGACAGATTATTGTAAAGTCAAAAATAATAAGCTTGTGGTCAGAGATAGGAATACCCAGTCCACTGACGGAGATATTATTAAAACCAGATGTACAGACCAGATCAAGTGTATGACCATGAGTGTGAGTTGGAAAGTAGATTTTCTGAAAAAAATTGAAACAGTCCAGTACAGCCATCAGTTGAGTAGCATTAGAATAGACAGTATCCACATGAATGTTAAAGTCACCAAGTAAGATAACCTTGGATGACACGGCACATGCTAACGTAAGTAATTGACAGAGTTCTGAAAATAATTCAGTTTGCTGCTTGGGTGGTCTTTAAATCAAAATAATTATGAGGGGACGTTTCAAGGCAACCTTCATAACCAAAAACTCAAATGTCATAGTATTATGAAAAACCAATTTGGTAAGTTCTATGGAGTCATGATAAATGACTGCAAAGACAACCCCCTTTACCAGTTGAACGTGGTTTGGACAGTGTTAAACTTCAGGTTCCTTTCGAACACTAAGTTTCTTTCTGTGTTTGGATTACCCTTATAATCAAATCAGACATAGAAACTTAGTGTTCGAAAGGAACCTGAAGTTTAACAAATGGAGGCTTCATCCAGTTTACTCATAGGTAGTCCGAGGAAACCAACTTGATAACTCTGTGTTTTGAAGACCGCGCTAGACTGAAAGACGTTCTACGGGTTCCAACAGTATCACACAGGTAAGAGTTTTTTATTTAACCCTCCTGTGATATACTTTTGATGGCAGTTTCCGCACGTTTGTGATGGGTCTCTGCATTTGTATGTGACACTCCATGAAGTTAACCAAGGGCCAGGTTACGTCCCAAGTAGTCGAGAGGCACACGACGCACGTATTTTGAGATATTGACTTTATTACATAATTGTAACAAATAAAAAACAAAAACAAAGGGAGTTGGATTTAGTGTGGGAAGTTTTTGTCTCTTACTTTCCAGGTAAACGCCGGTTGATTTTATGTTCCGAAATAACAAGGACTATTGGACTCAACCATTTGTTGATCATTTGGCCGCAAATTGACAAATATCCCAGATTCGGTTCTTTTACAAAAGATGATATGGTGTTAATGAAATCCATGGTTAAGGGTGGATGGGATGATCCCCAATGGGATTATAAATATATATGCAAATCGTATGAAAAAAGAAATGAACAAAATATGTAACGAAGGTCCCGAGAGTGATAATAAATACGTGCCTAAATAATATTAATCCTGATTTGGCACCTTGGCACATTGGTGTAACAACTGCAAATGTAATGAAACAAACTGTTGAAGATTTTTGCAAACGCATTTGTGAGTTATATGCATCTGGTGGTTTCACTTCTTTTCTGATTAAGCCGGAACAGGAAGTTATGCTGGCATTTTTTCAACAGCAAATGGCTGCATTGTCGGTCTGTAGCAGAGGGAAACCAAAGGGGCGGACCTCAATATAATCGGGGCCCGCCTCTGCGAGGTCTTAAAATGTCCGGGGTGTGTCGCTATTGTAGTAAACCAGGCCACTGGGAGAGAAAGACTGAGGGAGAAAATGAATTAGGATATTTCCCATTGTCACACTGTAAGGAAGTGTGGAATACCTCAACGGCTGGAGGATGCTGTTTAAATTGTCTATTGGCATACATTGATGGATATCCACAGATGAATAAAATTCAGTGTAAAACCCAAGATGGGTTAGGATTGGGTATGATGAACACACAGCTAGCTTGGTGATGAGCTCATTCCGCAGCAAAAAAATATTGCTTGGAATATTGTGGGCCAAATATTCACAGCCACCCACTCGTACCTTCTGACAAAGGGACAAGAATATCAGCCGATTGGTGGTTGTTGTGTGGACATAGTGTCAGGGAGGGTCAGAAATTGAGGAATCAATTGCGGTAATAGAATCGTTATTTGAGTGTCAACAGAGTCCAGACAGGAAAATATAAGTATCAGGTAGGCAGAAGAGGTTCCGTAGAGTTTGGTCGACTGCGATGCCAGCTGGGTAACACCAGTGTACGGCAGCGTCAACCACTTCGTAGATATGAGGGACCTGTCTGCAGAGGCGGCGAGATAATCCTCCAGGGGAGCCCACTGGTGCGGAGGTCAGACCACAGAATATTGAGATCCGGCAGAGCTGGTGTACTATTGTACTATTGTATTCGATAGTACTCTGTCATTTGAAAGCCATGTCGCCATGTCGCCAACACCTGTAAAATTGCATTTTTCCATCTTAAGAATATATCTAAACTACGTCATATGCTGTCACTGTCAGATGCAGAGAAATTAATTCATGCATTCATGACATCAAGACTAGATTATTGTAATGCACTTCTAGGTGGATGCCCTGCAGGCCTATTACAAAAACTGCAACTTGTTCAAAACGCGGCAGCTCGAGTTCTTACACGTACAAAAAAGTATGAGCATATAACCCCGGTTCTGTCAACCTTGCATTGGTTACCTATAAAGCATCGCATTAACTTTAAGATCTTGCTTATTACCTATAAAGCCCTACATGGTCTAGCGCCGCAGTATTTGAATGAACTTCTATTGTATTACAGACCTCAATGTACATTACGCTCTCAGGCGTCCTGTCAGTTGGTAATACCTAGAATTTCAAAATCAAGTGCAGGTGGTAGATCCTTTTAGTATCTAGCGCCTAAACTTTGGAATATTCTTCCCTGCACGGTCCGGGAGGCAGACACACTCTGTCAGTTTAAATCTAGACTAAAGACTCATCTTTTTAATCTTGCATACAATACTCCTCCATAATATTAATCCTCAGAGGATTTAGGCTGCATTATTTAGATCAACCGGAACCAGAAACACATCCAACAACAAATGATGTACTTGTTGCATCAAAGAGTGCAGAACAGTACTCTACTCTCAGCCAGTCTTGTCTCTTTGTTCCAAGGTTACCGCAGGATGCAGTTCATGCCCAGACCCGATGGCAGAGCTGAGAATGGGAAGCGGTGACCTGACAAGAGCTAAGAGGATAGAGCTGGATAAAGGACGCAACAACTTTGATTTTCCTACAACATTTCAAATGTTATTAGATTGTGAATGATAATCTTAAATCTATCATTTACCTTATTAAGTTTATTTTTTATTTTTATTTAGCCTTGTTGTGCAAGCACTGTTGAGCTTGTGCAGAGGCAGCAGCTTTTGCCAGAGGGGAACTGGAATCCCCTGGTTGGGCCTGGGTTCTCCTGAGTTTTTTTTTTCTCGATGGGAGTTTTGGGTTCCTCACCACCGTTTGCATATTGTTTTGCACTATCTGCCTGGCCGGGGGGGCTGCTTTAGAATTCAGAAATTAGACATAATTAATATTGCATATAAGAATTTATAGTCCGTTTAATATTTGACCTGTGGTTCTTTCTCCTTTATCGCCAATGTGTGCTTTCACTGTGTGTGTGTGCGTCTATGTCAATGTGTGTTTGTGTATGTATGTTTGCATATTGTGTGTGTGGAGCATTTGTATGTCTGTCTTTGTTGTTTTCACCTTTGTCTTGTTTTTACAGGTATATGCCTTTAGTTTTTTTACTTGTATTCAATGTGTCTCATGTACAGCTGCTTTGTAACAATGAAAATTGTAAAAAGCGCTATATAAATAAAGTTGAGTTGAGTTGAGTTGAGATGCAACGAGCCAGCCAGGAGTCGGACCTAGAATCTTCTGATCCACAGTCAGACACGTTATCCATTGCGCCACTTAACCTCCCTGTGACGACATTCAGGAAGAATGCAAATCAAATCACTGTCTGACAGAAATCAGCGCACGGCCGTTTCCAAATTAAGCCGAGACCGGAGTGTCCAGCGTGTGCAAAACAATGTCAGAAGTACTTTGCTCGCGATCCATTTCAATTGTCACACTTTGTTTGTATGTTCAGTAGTTTTTACTTCAAAATAAGAAAATAGACCGCTTTAATTGAACAGCCCTGGTTACGGTAAGTGTTATGTGTATAGCTTTGTTATCTAAAGGAGTTTCCGTCCCTTTAACATGTTTCATAAAAAAAGTTAGTCCTGCTCCTTATGCAATGCACTAATTGTCATTTCACACCTCATATGAAATTGATGAATCAGATTTAATGAAAAGTTGTGTATTTTTGTGTTGTTGTTACTCTTATTTTCCTATAACATTGCATACTGAAATGTATATGTCCCCGCAGCCTGTTTATACGTCCAGTTCCCTTCCAACACAAACGTTTGGCAGAAACCAAATGGATAGCTTCCCTGTTATATCAACAAAAGGCCTAGTCTTTTCACTTTTGACCGTTGCTGTTTAATGATGCATGCCCTGGCACGCCTCGTTGGCGCAGTTTGGCAACGCTTCAGTGTCATAATCTGAAGGTCGCGAGTTTGAATCTCACACGGGGCAGCGTGGTGGGAAATTCTTTTGAACTGATTTCAGATCCTGCAGGGCCCCATTTACTTGCAGGTAACTGTACGTCAACCTTCGGACAAACTGCCTCTAAAAAGGAAACACATCTTGCCTGCACACGCCGCTCCCGCAGAAGAACGTTCACCAGGGTGTGCTCCCTGGTGGTCTAGTGTCTAGGATTTGGCGCTCTCACCGCCGCGGCCCGGGTTCGATTCCCGGTCAGGAATGAGGTTTTGCACGCAATTTGGCTGTATTTCGTGTAAACAATGGCCTTTACGGTTTCAAAAGAAGCTTCCTTCGAGCCGGATTCGAAACAGCGACCTAAGGATGTCCAGTGATAAGCCTACAGTCCTCCGCTCTACCAACTGAGCTATCGAAGGCCCGGTTACCGGTTACCGTCTGTGCTATTTTTGCCGCAGGTCAGCGGAAGCCCTCGTGGCAGGAAAAGGAGCGGAGATGCAACGAGCCAGCCAGGAGTCGGACCTAGAATCTTCTGATCCACAGTCAGACACGTTATCCATTGCGCCACTTAACCTCCCTGTGACGACATTCAGGAAGAATGCAAATCAAATCACTGTCTGACAGAAATCAGCGCACGGCCGTTTCCATATTAAGCCAAGACCGGAGTCTCCAGCGTGTGCAAAGCAATGTCAGAAGTGGGATTTGAACCCACGCCTCCAGTGGAGATTGCAACCTGTACGGCCATCCTCACTGTGGGGAGTCAGGCCTCTCAGCAACAGTATACCTACAACTTTCGGAATGACCCGTGATTGCAGCCGTTCAATGGCACACAGGCCATTTAGAAATATCGTCCGGCCAGGAGCGCAAATCCCAGGGGGACAGAGGAGACCTGTCCTCCTCACTTTTTGACACTTCAATTCACTCTTCGATTTGATGCTTATTTATAGACCACTTGGTCTTGTTTCTACGTTTACCAAGAATTATATATATTGAACCAATTGCATTAATGTTCAGCATGTTCAGAGCATTTCCTAATGAACCCTGTTTTAATTGGGAAGATAATATAGAATCAGTTCTGGTATAAATGGCATGGAATGGAGGCATTGTTAGTAGCTTTGGAAGTGCTTTGCTCGCGATGAATCCATTTCAATTGTTATACTTTGTTTGCATGTTCAGTAGCTTTGACTTCAAAATAAGAAAATAGACGGCTTTAATTGAACAGCCAAGATTACGGTAAGTGTTATCTGATAGCTTTGTTATCCCAAGGAGTTTCTGTCACTTTAACCAGTTTCATAAAAAAAGTTAGTCCTGCTCCTTATGCGATGCACTAATTGTCATTTCACACCTCATATGAAATTGATGAATCAGATTTAATGAAAAGTTGTGTATTTTTGTGTTGTTGGTACTCTTATTTTCCTATAACATTGCATACTGAAATGTCAGGCAATTCTGTCCCTGAAATGAAAACGGTCAGACCAGGGTTGCCCCACGTCGTCCAACGGACGCAGCCAAAGAGTTTTACTGCCCAGCGATTTAATTGTTTTCTCAGATTGTATCACGTCATGGTCACAAGCGAGAATATCCTTTCATAGAACTCCCCGCAGCCTGTTTATATGTCCAGTTCCCTTCCAACACAAACGCTTGGCAGAAACCAAATGGATAGCTTCCCTGTTATATCAACAAAAGGCCTAGTCTTTTCACTTTTGACCGTTGCTGTTTAATCACCGTGGAACGCCTCGTTGGCGCAGTTTGGCAGCGCGTCAGTCTCATAATGTAAAGGTCGTGAGTTCAAACCTCACACGGGGCAGCGTGGTGGGAAGTTCTTTTGAACTGGTTTCAGATCCCGCAGGGCCCCATTTACTTGCAGGTAACTGTTCGTGAACCTTCGGACAAACTGCCTATTAAAAGGAAACACATCTTGCCTGCACACGCGGCTCCCGCAGAAGAACGTACATGAGGGTGTGCTCCCTGGTTGTCTAGTGGCTAGGATTCGGCGCTCTCACCGCCGCGGCCCGGGTTCGATTCCCGGTCAGGGAATGAGTTTTTGGACGCACTGTGGCCGTTTTTCGTGTAAGCAATAGCAATAGTGAGAAAAATGCAAATCAACAAACGGGCAGACAGAACTCACGCTCGATGCAACAAACCTGTGCCTGGTAGTCAAGCCCTTCAGAGGATTACTAGCAACTTCAAGTTAGCTGTGGTTGGAGCTAGCCGTAACTGCCGACTTCAGGAACTACATTTGGCACCCTGACACTGTCTGACAGAAATCAGCGCACGGCCGTTTCCAAATTAAGCCGAGACCGGAGTGTCCAGCGTGTGCAAAACAATGTCAGAAGTACTTTGCTCGCGATCCATTTCAATTGTCACACTTTGTTTGTATGTTCAGTAGTTTTTACTTCAAAATAAGAAAATAGACCGCTTTAATTGAACAGCCCTGGTTACGGTAAGTGTTATGTGTATAGCTTTGTTATCTAAAGGAGTTTCCGTCCCTTTAACATGTTTCATAAAAAAAGTTAGTCCTGCTCCTTATGCAATGCACTAATTGTCATTTCACACCTCATATGAAATTGATGAATCAGATTTAATGAAAAGTTGTGTATTTTTGTGTTGTTGTTACTCTTATTTTCCTATAACATTGCATACTGAAATGTATATGTCCCCGCAGCCTGTTTATACGTCCAGTTCCCTTCCAACACAAACGTTTGGCAGAAACCAAATGGATAGCTTCCGTGCTATATCAACAAAAGGCCTTGTCTTTTCACTTTTGACCGTTGCTGTTTAATGATGCATGCCCTGGCACGCCTCGTTGGCGTAGTTTGGCAACGCTTCAGTGTCATAATCTGAAGGTCGCGAGTTTGAACCTCACACGGGGCAGCGTGGTGGGAAATTCTTTTGAACTGATTTCAGATCCTGCAGGGCCCCATTTACTTGCAGGTAACTGTACGTCAACCTTCGGACAAACTGCCTCTAAAAAGGAAACACATCTTGCCTGCACACGCCGCTCCCGCAGAAGAACGTTCACGAGGGTGTGCTCCCTGGTGGTCTAGTGTCTAGGATTTGGCGCTCTCACCGCCGCGGCCCGGGTTCGATTCCCGGTCAGGAATGAGGTTTTGCACGCAATTTGGCTGTTTTTCGTGTAAACAATGGCCTTTACGGTCTCAAAAGAAGCTTCCTTCGAGCCGGATTCGAACCAGCGACCTAAGGATGTCCAGTGATAAGCCTACAGTCCTCCGCTCTACCAACTGAGCTATCGAAGGCCCGGTTACCGGTTACCGGTTACCGTCTGTGCTATTTTTGCCGCAGGTCAGCGGAAGCCCTCGTGGCAGGAAAAGGAGCGGAGATGCAACGAGCCAGCCAGGAGTCGGACCTAGAATCTTCTGATCCACAGTCAGACACGTTATCCATTGCGCCACTTAACCTCCCTGTGACGACATTCAGGAAGAATGCAAATCAAATCACTGTCTGACAGAAATCAGCGCACGGCCGTTTCCATATTAAGCCAAGACCGGAGTCTCCAGCGTGTGCAAAGCAATGTCAGAAGTGGGATTTGAACCCACGCCTCCAGTGGAGACTGCAACCTGTACGGCCATCCTCACTGTGGGGAGTCAGGCCTCTCAGCAACAGTATACCCACAACTTTCGGAATGACCCGTGATTGCAGCCGTTCAATGGCACACAGGCCATTTAGAAATATCGTCCGGCCAGGAGCGCAAATCCCAGGGGGACAGAGGAGACCTGTCCTCCTCACTTTTTGACACTTCAATTCACTCTTCGATTTGATGCTTATTTATAGACCACTTGGTCTTGTTTCTACGTTTACCAAGAATTATATATATTGAACCAATTGCATTAATGTTCAGCATGTTCAGAGCATTTCCTAATGAACCCTGTTTTAATTGGGAAGATAATATAGAATCAGTTCTGGTATAAATGGCATGGAATGGAGGCATTGTTAGTAGCTTTGGAAGTGCTTTGCTCGCGATGAATCCATTTCAATTGTTATACTTTGTTTGCATGTTCAGTAGCTTTGACTTCAAAATAAGAAAATAGACGGCTTTAATTGAACAGCCAAGATTACGGTAAGTGTTATCTGATAGCTTTGTTATCCCAAGGAGTTTCTGTCACTTTAACCAGTTTCATAAAAAAAGTTAGTCCTGCTCCTTATGCGATGCACTAATTGTCATTTCACACCTCATATGAAATTGATGAATCAGATTTAATGAAAAGTTGTGTATTTTTGTGTTGTTGGTACTCTTATTTTCCTATAACATTGCATACTGAAATGTCAGGCAATTCTGTCCCTGAAATGAAAACGGTCAGACCAGGGTTGCCCCACGTCGTCCAACGGACGCAGCCAAAGAGTTTTACTGCCCAGCGATTTAATTGTTTTCTCAGATTGTATCACGTCATGGTCACAAGCAAGAATATCCTTTCATAGAACTCCCCGCAGCCTGTTTATATGTCCAGTTCCCTTCCAACACAAACGCTTGGCAGAAACCAAATGGATAGCTTCCCTGTTATATCAACAAAAGGCCTAGTCTTTTCACTTTTGACCGTTGCTGTTTAATCACCGTGGAACGCCTCGTTGGCGCAGTTTGGCAGCGCGTCAGTCTCATAATGTAAAGGTCGTGAGTTCAAACCTCACACGGGGCAGCGTGGTGGGAAGTTCTTTTGAACTGGTTTCAGATCCCGCAGGGCCCCATTTACTTGCAGGTAACTGTTCGTGAACCTTCGGACAAACTGCCTATTAAAAGGAAACACATCTTGCCTGCACACGCGGCTCCCGCAGAAGAACGTACATGAGGGTGTGCTCCCTGGTTGTCTAGTGGCTAGGATTCGGCGCTCTCACCGCCGCGGCCCGGGTTCGATTCCCGGTCAGGGAATGAGTTTTTGGACGCACTGTGGCCGTTTTTCGTGTAAGCAATAGCAATAGTGAGAAAAATGCAAATCAACAAACGGGCAGACAGAACTCACGCTCGATGCAACAAACCTGTGCCTGGTAATCAAGCCCTTCAGAGGATTACTAGCAACTTCAAGTTAGCTGTGGTTGGAGCTAGCCGTAACTGCCGACTTCAGGAACTACATTTGGCACCCTGACACTGTCTGACAGAAATCAGCGCACGGCCGTTTCCAAATTAAGCCGAGACCGGAGTGTCCAGCGTGTGCAAAACAATGTCAGAAGTACTTTGCTCGCGATCCATTTCAATTGTCACACTTTGTTTGTATGTTCAGTAGTTTTTACTTCAAAATAAGAAAATAGACCGCTTTAATTGAACAGCCCTGGTTACGGTAAGTGTTATGTGTATAGCTTTGTTATCTAAAGGAGTTTCCGTCCCTTTAACATGTTTCATAAAAAAAGTTAGTCCTGCTCCTTATGCAATGCACTAATTGTCATTTCACACCTCATATGAAATTGATGAATCAGATTTAATGAAAAGTTGTGTATTTTTGTGTTGTTGTTACTCTTATTTTCCTATAACATTGCATACTGAAATGTATATGTCCCCGCAGCCTGTTTATACGTCCAGTTCCCTTCCAACACAAACGTTTGGCAGAAACCAAATGGATAGCTTCCCTGTTATATCAACAAAAGGCCTAGTCTTTTCACTTTTGACCGTTGCTGTTTAATGATGCATGCCCTGGCACGCCTCGTTGGCGCAGTTTGGCAACGCTTCAGTGTCATAATCTGAAGGTCGCGAGTTTGAACCTCACACGGGGCAGCGTGGTGGGAAATTCTTTTGAACTGATTTCAGATCCTGCAGGGCCCCATTTACTTGCAGGTAACTGTACGTCAACCTTCGGACAAACTGCCTCTAAAAAGGAAACACATCTTGCCTGCACACGCCGCTCCCGCAGAAGAACGTTCACCAGGGTGTGCTCCCTGGTGGTCGTGTGGCTAGGATTCGGCGCTCTCACCGCCGCGGCCCGGGTTCGATTCCCGGTCAGGAATGAGGTTTTGCACGCAATTTGGCTGTTTTTCGTGTAAACAATGGCCTTCACGGTCTCAAAAGAAGCTTCCTTCGAGCCGGATTCGAACCAGCGACCTAAAGATGTCCAGTGATAAGCCTACAGTCCTCCACTCTACCAACTGAGCTATCGCAGGCCCGGTTACCGGTTACCGGTTACCGTCTGTGCTATTTTTGCCGCAGGTCAGCGGAAGCCCTCGTGGCAGGAAAAGGAGCGGAGATGCAACGAGCCAGCCAAGAGTCAGACCTAGAATCTTCTGATCCACAGTCAGACACGTTATCCATTGCGCCACTTAACCTCCCTGTGACGACATTCAGGAAGAATGCAAATCAAATCACTGTCTGACAAAAATCAGCGAACGGCCGTTTCCATATTAAGCCAAGACCGGAGTCTCCAGCGTGTGCAAAGCAATGTCAGAAGTGGGATTTGAACCCACGCCTCCAGTGGAGACTGCAACCTGTACGGCCATCCTCACTGTGGGGAGTCAGGCCTCTCAGCAACAGTATACCTACAACTTTCGGGATGACCCGTGATTGCAGCCGTTCAATGGCACATAGGCCATTTAGAAATATCGGTCGGCCAGGAGCGCAATTCCCAGGGGGACAGAGGAGACCTGTCCTCCTCACTTTTTGACACTTCAATTCACTCTTCGATTTGATGCTTATTTATAGACCACTTGGTCTTGTTTCTACGTTTACCAAGAATTAAATATATTGAACCAATTGCATTAATGATCAGCATGTTAAGAGCATTTCCTAATGAACCCTGTTTTAATTGGGAAGATAATTAAGAATCAGTTCTGGTATAAATGGCATGGAATGGAGGCATTGTTAGTAGCTTTGGAAGTACTTTGCTCACGATGAATCCATTTCAATTGTTATACTTTGTTTGCATGTTCAGTAGCTTTTACTTCAAAATAAGAAAATACACGGCTTTAATTGAACAGCCAAGATGACGGTAAGTGTTATCTGATAGCTTTGTTATCCCAAGGAGTTTCTGTCACTTTAACCAGTTTCATAAAAAAAGTTAGTCCTGCTCCTTATGCGATGCACTAATTGTAATTTCACACCTCATATGAAATTGATGAATCAGATTTAATGAAAAGTTGTGTATTTTTGTGTTGTTGTTACTCTTATTTTCCTATAACATTGCATACTGAAATGTATATGTCCCCGCAGCCTGTTTATACGTCCAGTTCCCTTCCAACACAAACGTTTGGCAGAAACCAAATGGATAGCTTCCGTGTTATATCAACAAAAGGCCTAGTCTTTTCACTTTTGACCGTTGCTGTTTAATGATGCATGCCCTGGCACGCCTCGTTGGCGCAGTTTGGCAACGCTTCAGTGTCATAATCTGAAGGTCGCGAGTTTGAACCTCACACGGGGCAGCGTGGTGGGAAATTCTTTTGAACTGATTTCAGATCCTGCAGGGCCCCATTTACTTGCAGGTAACTGTACGTCAACCTTCGGACAAACTGCCTCTAAAAAGGAAACACATCTTGCCTGCACACGCCGCTCCCGCAGAAGAACGTTCACGAGGGTGTGCTCCCTGGTGGTCTAGTGTCTAGGATTTGGCGCTCTCACCGCCGCGGCCTGGGTTCGATTCCCGGTCAGGAATGAGGTTTTGCACGCAATTTGGCTGTTTTTCGTGTAAACAATGGCCTTTACGGTCTCAAAAGAAGCTTCCTTCGAGCCGGATTCGAAACAGCGACCTAAGGATGTCCAGTGATAAGCCTACAGTCCTCCGCTCTACCAACTGAGCTATCGAAGGCCCGGTTACCGGTTACCGTCTGTGCTATTTTTGCCGCAGGTCAGCGGAAGCCCTCGTGGCAGGAAAAGGAGCGGAGATGCAACGAGCCAGCCAGGAGTCGGACCTAGAATCTTCTGATCCACAGTCAGACACGTTATCCATTGCGCCACTTAACCTCCCTGTGACGACATTCAGGAAGAATGCAAATCAAATCACTGTCTGACAGAAATCAGCGCACGGCCGTTTCCATATTAAGCCAAGACCGGAGTCTCCAGCGTGTGCAAAGCAATGTCAGAAGTGGGATTTGAACCCACGCCTCCAGTGGAGACTGCAACCTGTACGGCCATCCTCACTGTGGGGAGTCAGGCCTCTCAGCAACAGCATACCTACAACTTTCGGAATGACCCGTGATTGCAGCCGTTCAATGGCACACAGGCCATTTAGAAATATCGTCCGGCCAGGAGCGCAAATCCCAGGGGGACAGAGGAGACCTGTCCTCCTCACTTTTTGACACTTCAATTCACTCTTCGATTTGATGCTTATTTATAGACCACTTGGTCTTGTTTCTACGTTTACCAAGAATTATATATATTGAACCAATTGCATTAATGTTCAGCATGTTCAGAGCATTTCCTAATGAACCCTGTTTTAATTGGGAAGATAATATAGAATCAGTTCTGGTATAAATGGCATGGAATGGAGGCATTGTTAGTAGCTTTGGAAGTGCTTTGCTCGCGATGAATCCATTTCAATTGTTATACTTTGTTTGCATGTTCAGTAGCTTTGACTTCAAAATAAGAAAATAGACGGCTTTAATTGAACAGCCAAGATTACGGTAAGTGTTATCTGATAGCTTTGTTATCCCAAGGAGTTTCTGTCACTTTAACCAGTTTCATAAAAAAAGTTAGTCCTGCTCCTTATGCGATGCACTAATTGTCATTTCACACCTCATATGAAATTGATGAATCAGATTTAATGAAAAGTTGTGTATTTTTGTGTTGTTGGTACTCTTATTTTCCTATAACATTGCATACTGAAATGTCAGGCAATTCTGTCCCTGAAATAAAAACGGTCAGACCAGGGTTGCCCCACGTCGTCCAACGGACGCAGCCAAAGAGTTTTACTGCCCAGCGATTTAATTGTTTTCTCAGATTGTATCACGTCATGGTCACAAGCAAGAATATCCTTTCATAGAACTCCCCGCAGCCTGTTTATATGTCCAGTTCCCTTCCAACACAAACGCTTGGCAGAAACCAAATGGATAGCTTCCCTGTTATATCAACAAAAGGCCTAGTCTTTTCACTTTTGACCGTTGCTGTTTAATCACCGTGGAACGCCTCGTTGGCGCAGTTTGGCAGCGCGTCAGTCTCATAATGTAAAGGTCGTGAGTTCAAACCTCACACGGGGCAGCGTGGTGGGAAGTTCTTTTGAACTGGTTTCAGATCCCGCAGGGCCCCATTTACTTGCAGGTAACTGTTCGTGAACCTTCGGACAAACTGCCTATTAAAAGGAAACACATCTTGCCTGCACACGCGGCTCCCGCAGAAGAACGTACATGAGGGTGTGCTCCCTGGTTGTCTAGTGGCTAGGATTCGGCGCTCTCACCGCCGCGACCCGGGTTCGATTCCCGGTCAGGGAATGAGTTTTTGGACGCACTGTGGCCGTTTTTCGTGTAAGCAATAGCAATAGTGAGAAAAATGCAAATCAACAAACGGGCAGACAGAACTCACGCTCGATGCAACAAACCTGTGCCTGGTAGTCAAGCCCTTCAGAGGATTAATAGCAACTTCAAGTTAGCTGTGGTTGGAGCTAGCCGTAACTGCCGACTTCAGGAACTACATTTGGCACCCTGACACTGTCTGACAGAAATCAGCGCACGGCCGTTTCCAAATTAAGCCGAGACCGGAGTGTCCAGCGTGTGCAAAACAATGTCAGAAGTACTTTGCTCGCGATCCATTTCAATTGTCACACTTTGTTTGTATGTTCAGTAGTTTTTACTTCAAAATAAGAAAATAGACCGCTTTAATTGAACAGCCCAGTGGCCTGTACCATGATAGTAGTTGAACAAACTCTGGGTTACAGGATTGGTTTTGAGTCGACAAAACCAAATTGATGCAATCAGGCTTTATTGGTACCATGACGCAGCTCATGAACTTTCTCTGTCAACTCAAGCTTTGATCCTTAAGCTATGATTACTCCACGCGCGCGTGCACATAAAACAGTGACGTCGGCACTGAACAACCAATCGCGTTCAATATGGATAGAGCGAGAGCGATGTATTTTTCCGCGCAGGAGCAAAACATTATTCTTCAAAAATATGAAGAATATAGAAGTGTTTTTCAAGCACGCAGTAACACTGTATCTGCTGCCAAAGCAAGAGAACAATGTTGGAGGAAAATTGCTGATTGCGTTAATGCGTAAGTTAAACAATTAATGTAAAATTAATTAGGCTTTATAAAAAATATATTCAATGCTAAAATGAAAATATGTGTATTTGTGGCGATACATCCATACATTAATGCATAGTCTACATA
Source organism: Triplophysa tibetana (assembly GCA_008369825.1). Classification (NCBI taxonomy): domain Eukaryota; kingdom Metazoa; phylum Chordata; class Actinopteri; order Cypriniformes; family Nemacheilidae; genus Triplophysa; species Triplophysa tibetana. The sequence continues at coordinate 15,029,214 of CM017897.1, forward strand.
CATACATACATACATACATACATACGTATGTATGTAAAATGTGAATGTATAGGCTAAGCTATTACATCCTAAGAAAGATTGATATTCATTGATTTTTAGATGCAACCCCAACACCAAACGTTCCTGGCAGCAGATCAAGACAAAATATAAGAATATAATTCAAAGTGGTGAGTATTTACCACAACCTTTTATTATTTTTGTGAACATTTAGTCACAAACGCTTGTTTGCAGCAAACAGAAAAAAGTGTGAAATGAGGAAAACTGGGGGAGGGCCACCTCCTCAAGATTACACTGTGGCGGAGGAGATGGCGCTGAGTAATAATAAGGGGCGGCCGATTATGGATGGGATTGGAAGTGCTGTACAGTCTGACCCTGGTGCTGGCTCCTCTAAGCAAGTGACACTGGGTATGTGTGTGCAATGCATTACTAATGTTTTAAAAAGAGTTAAATATGGCTGACTCTGTTCTGCAGTAGAGGGAAATACAGTGTCTCTGTTGAAGCCAGCACACATGCACACAGTCTCCTGCACAGAGGTCAGAATGCAGAAGACAGAACACAATGAACATAACCTGCTTTATAACAGTTATGCTGTACATTGGCCTTTTATTTATTAGGGTGAACCAAATGATGAAGACACTCTGTCTGTGTGTTCTGAGACAGTTGCTGAGGTGAATGCACTGGGCTTTTTATTATGGCACACATTTCAATGACATAATTAAGTGACTGGCCCTTACACATCTCTTTTACTGTAGGATTTTTCACAACCTGCCCCAGAAACTGAAGCCTCTACCTCAATGGGCTACAGAAGGAATGTGAACAAGGTAATGCTTTAAACCTTGACATAAATTACAGTCAGTCCTATGTTTGTAGAAAGTCATGCCACTGTTTGTGGTTTGATCAACCTCCAGAAAACGTGTAATGATTGTTTGTGGTGGAATTGTTTCAGGTGGAAACAGACTCGGTCAGGGCCCTTTACAAAAGGAGTCTGGAACTAGACTGTTCACTGAAGGAGCTGGACTGTGAGCTGAGGAGGCTCCAAATTAAAAAAATTAAATTTGAGATCAAACAGCTGGAAAAAACTGATCTCAGTATGTGAACTTTTTTTAACCAAGTAACCCTTTAGTATGAACACTTTGATTGTTTATTAATGTAATTTTCTCTTGCTCTCTTTCTTCCTCCACATGACCAATAAAACAGTTTGAGACCTATCTGCAGTGTCAGTGTGCTTTTATTAAGTAAAATATTGTGTTGTGATTGAATCTCTGACAGCTGCGCCAGCTGGGTGGTCAAGTGTGATGGGGTCAATTTCATCCGGGAGAAGCTGGTTTTGTGGTGGTTCTCGCTCCTTTCTGATAGTGGCTATATTGTGCAGAATGGCACATGCAGCCACTATCTGTGATGCCCGCTCTGGTGACACTCTTAAACGCCTAAGGCAGTTGAAACGTGCCTTTAGGATACCAAAGGTCATCTCGATCTTGACCCTGGTTTTACTGAGGGCCACATTGAAGCGGTTTTGTGGCCCTGTCTGAGGGTCAGGATAGGGTTAGCAAAAACCTCTGGCATGCATAACCTCTATCTCCTACCAACAGGCCATCAAAAAGCCCTGTCATAGAACAGAAAATGGGAAAATTGTATAAGTTTTGCTATTAAATTTTAAACTTTAAAGTGTACTGTTCCAAATTTTACTTGCCTTCCTCAAAGCGCTGACACAAAATAGACTCACGGAATATGCGTGAGTCATGCACTGAGCCAGGCCATTTGGAATCCAAGCTTGTGATCATGCATTCATGATCACAAGTCATCTGCAGATGAAATGTACAATAAATAATTGTCCTATCTGTTAGTTACTATTTATTTAAAGATTGATCTCAATGCAAATACAAATAATTTCACATAGGCTGTACAGTAGCCCTACCTGAACATTAAGGCTGTGAAAGGACTTTCTGTTCACATAATCTGCTTCATGTTCTCCTAGCGCTGTGGAGATTGCAACATGTGTGCAGTCTATTGCTCCTATGACTCTAGGGAATCCTATCATAGGAATGAAAAATATATATTTCAAACCATTCCTAACAGGTACCGCATACTATTGTATAATAGATTTCTGAGTGTGAAATATGAGCATTCAAAAATATTAGCGTGAAAGGTTAAGTTTGTTCATGTGATGTCACCCTATCAAGATATCTTACCGGCAATTTTATAAAAGCCCTCTTTTATGGACATGGTGGATAAATGTCCAGGGAACACAATGAAGCTATTTATGTACCCCTGCAGAGCGAGGACCACCTTGCGAATGGTTCGACAGACCGTGTTTTTCCCTAGATTCTCTGAATCACCGACCACGTACAAGTATGTACCACTTGCAAAAAAACGCAACGCAATACATACCATTTGCGGTACAGTAAGGGCATGGCTTCTACGAGTCACATTTGTTATGTGCGGCTCAAGAAGTTCGCAAAGATAAGACATTCCTTCCGCGGAAAATCTGTATCTTTCGTACAAGTAACTATCAGGAAAGTCAGGGGATTTTGTCTGTCCCTAAAAACTCTTTCTCTACGAAGTGCTCGTCTAACAATTTGCGCGGAGATGTCACAGGATTTGGAGGAGAAAAGGTGAAGCCATTGCAACAGAGAACAGCCGCTGGGAACCTATATGTTTCTTTGCTTGCTCACAGAGTGGTCAAACTTCAGTCTGAGATCTCTAATCTAGATCATAGCCTGCTCCGGAGCAGGTTAGCCGTGCAGCGTAAGTTACCATGGCGATGAACACACCGATAAAGCTGAGTTACTTTCATGGTACCTAAAACCCAGGGTTGGAGCAAAGTAATCCTAAACTTACCTGGCTAATAGCCACTAAAACGGCTTCATGGTACAGGCCCCTGGT